>RQTK01000505.1:9102-25275 GCA_003991915.1 Elysia chlorotica
GACAAAGAAGAAAGAAGAGAGAGAGAGAGAGAGAGAGACAGAGACAGAGAGACAGAGAGACAGACAGACAGAGAGAGAAAGAGAATTACTGACAGAGAGAGAGAGAGAGGGCAACAAAGGTTCAAATGTAAATAAAGAGTGCTGAAAAGAAGACTTAGTGACACATTCTTTAAAAAAAAAACTAGAGGTTTAAAATCAATGCAATTTCCATAGGTGGGCCTGGAAGAGCAGACAGTGGGCTTGGTAGAAAATTTTGATATCAGAAAAGTAACGTTAAGGACGATATAAAATGGGCGAAAGAAGAATAGGAATACGAAGAAGAAGGAAAAGAAGAAACAGGGAGAGATAGGAGAGTCAGAGAAAAAAAAAAGTCAGACAGAGAGGACCAAAGCAAATACAAAGTGAGAGAGAGAGAGAGGGAGAGAGAGAGAAGGTGAGAAAGAGTCAGAGACGAACAAAGACGCAAACACATACACACACAGACTTACAGTTATGCTTATAAACCGACGAACATAATGGCAAAAAAATAGAATAGCCAGATATAAATGTGCAGACCAAGACAGATGCCCAGAAAGACATAAAAAACAAACAAAGATAGACAGAGACAGACCTGCAGGCAGACATATATAGACCAAGAAAGATAAACAGAAAGACATACAGAGAGATAGACAGAGACAGACCTGCAGACAGACAAATTAGCATAGTGTCAAGCGGACACATAGCTGATACAGGTAGAAGGGTAAAGGGACACCCCGTCATGTCCATACTTTTTTCTAGCATTTTTAAGTAAGAAGCTAATTGAAAACAATATTACTTGAGCTAAAATCCTATCAAGACTATAGCAAGGCGTAAAAATAGATCTATATTTTAACACCTTGGACTGTAGAAATAAATCTCGGCAATATTCATGTCTAAATTTTATTTCATCATGACTATGTCAAATATTTTTGGATTTCCCCCTATTCTTTCTAAATAAATTTATATATCCTTTTACAAAATAGTTTATCTTACTAGTAGTGTTGGTATCTCCGAACTCTTGCCTGGCAGTCCGTTAAATTGTCAGACGTTAGTGTTGGGATCCGTGCACAAAATGTTTTTGTTTCTGGCGATGGACATTGAGAAATCATCCTGCTCGACCTCAGTCCAAGATTAAACTTTATTTTGCAAGCTACCATAATTCAATAGGCCTATAACATAATACACGCCCAAGGATTGTCCTACACGTATTGTTATTCAGTTACATGTATTCAGATTCTGATGGTGTTACTAAGAATAATACCGCATTCAAACATAAAATAGAGAGAGAGAGACATAAAGAAAGTGGCAGATCGAACACATATAAACAGAGACAGGCAGACAAAGGGAGGGTGGAACAGAGAGAGAAAGAGAGAGAGAGAGATAAAGAAAAGAGTGAAAGAGGGAGAGATAGATAGATAGAGAGACAGAGAAGATGAGAGAGGTTCCAAGGTAAAGGGAAGATGTGGAGAAGTAAACTTATTGACAAGTTCTTGAAGAAACCTGCAAGTTTAAAATCATTTAATTCGCTAGGTGGGCCTTGGAGAGCGGACAGTGGGTTTTGTAGAAACATTTGGTATAAAAAAAAGTAACGTTAATTTCCTTCCTGGCGGGATTTAGAAGTCCCACTATTTTAAAATATCAATAACACCGTCAAAATTTGGTCTAAGGTGATTTACATAAATGCAGCCTCCCAAATTTTCCATTTTTAGTCGGTTTTTAGTAATGAAGTTTCAGTAAGTGGTATACTGCGAAAATCAGTCCAACAATTTTGCAACAGGATTTTCGGAAAATTGTCATTTTTCTCATAAATTCCTCTAATTCTTTGTAATCTATAAAAAGGCACATCATGAAGTAAGAACCATATTGAAAGCATTTTTACTTGAGCTAAAATACTGTTAAGAATAATATAGCAAGACGTCTAAAAATAGGTATATTTTGGATGCTTTGGACAATAGAAATAAATCTCGGCGATACGTCCAAACGTTATAACCTCTTTACGACAATGTCACATTTTTTTTTTGGAAAAAGTATTTTTTCAAATTATTAAATCTAATAAATTTATCTATGAATATCTTGAACTGAAAATACACATGCAACAGCCTAACTTTCCTGTGAATATAAAAGATACGCATTTGGCATTTAAATACCAGTGTTTTGTTCCGAAAATCAAACCTTTAACTTAACCATGAGATATTTATAATTTGATTTATCCTATTTAAAAATAGTTCATCTCACTAGGAATGATGATATTCCCCGATCTGCCCTTGTGTGGCAGCCCGTGAAATTGTCAAACGTTAGTCTTGGGAGCCGTCCACAAAATGGTATTGCTTTTGAATCAACTCCCTCAGCCTCAGTCCAAGAGTAAACTCTATTTTCGAAGCTATCATAGCCCAATTTAATTTAACACACGCCCAACAGATTTTCCTATTGTTAATCAGTTATATGCATTTAAATTCTGATGGTGTTACCAAAAATACCACCGCATTCAAACATAAAATTTAACATTTAATATCCTATACCTCCCTACTTTTGCAGAACCACTGTTTGTATTTTTTAACAATTTCTTTTTTTCCTTTAGAAGTAAGATAGTTTATACTTTTTTGTCATTCGGACCCTTTGACAATCGGAAAAAAATCGATTATGATATAAAACTGAAGTTTCCTGTTAGACGAAAATAGGTTTAGTAATTTCCGTTCGTGTGATTAAAATAAAAAAGAAAAGTAGTGTAGTTTTCCCAATTCGTCTCATAAATACAACGGCATGATCAGCTTGCGAACTTCAGTACGTCTTATTAACAAAAGAGAAAACTTGCTTAAAACTTCCAGTATAAAAACACAAACAAAAGCCAGTATAATGAACAGTTTGAAGTATAAAAATATGGCAGTTTTCTCTCACCTAATACTTTTGGAGATCGCGTTACAGCGAGTCATCCAATCCATCATTTATGCACAACTACACACTCATTGTATCGAGCAGAAAATAATAACGCAGTATCGAAGTGTCGCAAACTGCTTGATAAAAAAAGGCCAAGAATGGCTCGGCGAGTGCAAAGCGACATTTACCTTGGCTGCAGAAGAACCAATCGATAACCACCAAGTTTGAGCGGAAGTTGTTTGGGTCGTTCTCTCCATTCCGGAAGTCTTAGCGCCGGAGCTGTAACAAGAGAAAGTTTCGACAAAAAGAGACGGGGCAAAAGCTTAGAGCTAAATCCCTAACGACCTGAAGGAAAATCTATTTTTGCAGTCTGGCGAGATCGGCTTTTTGGATGGATCTTACTGCATTTTATTTTTGTTTGAAAATGCTGTCCCTAGAGAGTGGATTAAAAAAGATGGATCTGAAGGAAAGCAATGGTCGAACTTCGTTGTTGTGCCTTTTCTTCACATATTGGATGGGTATTTCCCCCCACATTTTGTATTGTGCCTGATTTCGATCAAAGAAACTGAGAATGTCTTTCCAGACGTCGGTCTCCACAAATGCACAGTGTCCAGAAAAAAAAAAACACCCAAGAACATGATAAAAATACACGAAAAATACCGTAAACAAACCTTGGAGGTTTGATCGGGCAAAGTTGGAATTCCTTGCAATGTTTTGATATAAATGAAATAGAAGAGCTTTTAAAAAAAAAATTTGTTCAGTCATATTTGGAAATAACTATTATAATGAAAGATTTGTTCCCGTTTTTCATAAGGACGAGAAAAAAAGTTCAAAGTTTTTAATTGGTCACATACTATTTATTGCTTAAATAGTATCATAACTCTTTGAATGGTCTTTATCTTTATAAAGTCAGTTCGACTGCTCTTTATTTTCTGCATCACAAATACACAGCGGGCATTGTGAGGTCATCCAAACTTTACGCTGACATTGGCACATTGTAAGTAAAAAAAAATTTCAAACTTATAACAGATTAAAATTTCAAGAGTTGTACAGCGGATGGTGAGGTCCACAGAAAAGGCAAAAAAATACAAATTTTTTAATGCTTTTGTTTATATAACAAAATGAATATCTAAAACAGACAGAAAGACACAAAAAGCAGAAGAAAATGGAATAACTAACAAACATATAGTAAGAAACAAACCAGCATAGCGAAATAAAAAACAACAACTGACGAACAGAAAGAACAACACAAATATACTAGAACCAACGAAAGAACTATCAAACAGATAGAAGAGAAAAATAACAAAAGCAAAGAAGAAAAAAAAGTCCGTCTCGCCAGCAGGTTTATCGGACAGTGGTCAGTCAAGTTTTGGGGCCACGCCAGTATAACGTTGTCACGGATTGACACGGATTTACCCTAAATCTTCAGGATTTGATGGTTCTCGAAATCCTCTAGTGGGGCATTGAGCGTGGCCTGAGAAGACCAATATTTATGGAAGGTTTTTGGGTAGACCGCGCCAAATTCGACGTGCGCTAGAGGCTTGCGACTTGTTTTATTTGATATCACCAACACTTTCCTTCTGCATGATTTTACTTTGTGACTGACCTTTGATGAAACATTATAGAGTGAAACTTCAGTGCACCACTCTTGTGATTATACAGCGCAATGTAAAAATGACATATGTCAAAATTACAAAGCAAGAAACTGTAATACTAATTCCTTACTTAAACAGCTTTCTATCTTCCTCTCCGCCTCTCTCTCTCTCTCTCTCTCTCTCTCTCTCTCTCTCTCACCTCTCTCTCTCTCTCTCTCACTCTCTCTCTCTCTTTCTCTCTCTCTCTCTCTCTCTCTCTCTCTATCTCTCTCTCGCACCCCCTGTCTGTCTCTGTCTATGTGTTTCTCTCTCTCTCTCACCCACTGTATGTCTCTGTCTCTCTGTCTCTCTGTCTCTCTCCCTCTCTATCTATCTGTCTCTCTCTGTCTCTCTCCCTCTCTCTCTCTCTCTGTCTCACTCTCCCTCTCCGTCTCTATTTGATCCGCTTCTGTTTTATCTATCTCTTTACATCTCTCAAAACTTTTTCTTTCTCTGTCTATTTCTTTTTCTCTTCCTCTCTATGTCTGTCTCTGCCTGCCCCTTTGTTTTTTCTAACACATGCGCGAAACACATTTTCACAGCCACACAATAATACAGAGTATTCACATTTCCTCTGAAGAAATTAAAATGGCATGAAACTGAGCTAACACAACAAGTTTACAGAAGAGGGATTAGAACATCTTTTATTACGTTTTGTCCTGCATTTTAAAAGAATCAAGCATTTCATTTTGGTTGAGCAATCGTGAGTCACTTTTAAATGACAATATTTTCGTTTGAGAATATCTAAGATATCGAATTCCAATGTCTTGGTGATTGCAATGACGTTGTCTTCTGATTTTGAAACATAGGTAATTGAAAGTTGGTAATGTTCCTAAACAAAAAATAAATAAGAGTTGTTCTGCTAGAAAATATTCTATTGCTGCGATTTGTCCTAGAGCATGTATCAAGCTTTTCATCACATGTAATCCTAGAAAATGTATCAAGCTTTTCATCACATGTAGGTAATATTAAATGTGCATAATTAACATTTTGGCTTAGAGAGTATGCAAATATCAGCAATCAAACACTAAACTAATCATTGTTTAATGTAATAAATAAATCAATAACTATTTGACTTTGCCCCTAACATTGGTTGCAAAAGAATCGTTTAGACGTGTCGAAAAAATCTTTTTTTTTCTAGCAGTGTCGTATGACATTATTTACTCTCGAATGTAATTGTCATAACTTTTTTTGATGCAGTTGCGCTTTTTAATTCTATGAAATATATATACCAATATAGTTTTTTTGTACTTAAGCCTGGATTGAAACTAAACAAAACAGTGACGTTGATGTCAATTGTTGACGATTTTTAAACTACTTACTCATCTAGTCACCTTTTAATAATTTCAAGGCATTTGATTATAACAATGAATCTTTGAACTAATCTGGACAAGGCTTAGAGACAACCATCAGCATTATTTCCCAGAATACCCGCTATACCCATTACCTCTGATCATTACCATGACAACTCCAGGACAGCTCCCTGCTTAAGTCTCATTGCCCAAATGTACAACTGGTCAGGGGAGAGAATAAGAGAATCAATCAGGATTCGCCAGACAGTTTGTCACGTGACCTGACTGCTGACAAGGGCAGTGACTCTCGTCGTAGTCAACGTAGTATTAAAGGCATTGCGGTAATGGGACTCATAGCAAAAACGACGACGATAGGCCCAAAAATCTGCTGTTGATGTTTAACGTTCAACGTCAGTACTATATAGGCTATATTGTGGGCGGGCGCCAAGACTAGTGTCTAACAATTTTATGTGCTGCCACATACGATTCCCATGCTCAGCTCAATCTTTCACAAAATAATAGTGAAGTCTTTGCGATTCACACATGGATAGCAGATAACGTAATCTCACATCTTAGGCATGTATTTTCTGATTGCTCGTTGGCTCTGGCAGTCTTGGATAAAGCTTTAACTGCGCGCCGGGGCAGATTTTCTGGAAGGGTTGCCCTGGGGTACAACATCGGCTTCCGACACGAAATGGTCCGGGTTCGAGCCCTGGCGATTGCGCTCCATACTGGTTTGGTTGGTGTTAGTTTGCGATCGGCTGAAACAGGAGTCATGGTGTCCCCGCCCTGTGTGGTGTGTGGCAGCACATAAAATTGTCAGACATCAATAACAATGACAATAATAATAATAATAATGATCATTATTGTTCCTTACTTTTTTGTTAGGGCGGTGTTGATCTTTTTTTTCTTGAAGGAGCTCTGCATGACGAAACTTTAAAGCTGAAAAGTTGTCAATGACTCTCCTATTGAAATCCGGACACTGGGCGATAAATTCCCAATGAGTTGTCAATTAGGTCAGTGCATAAAGTCACTAGTCTGGCACGGCCTTAAAAATTTAATGTCTATTTCTTCTTGGCTTAAAAAACTGACAGGCTTCTCTAATTATTTATCTACTTTATTCACAATAACAGATAACACTGTCACTGTGCATCATTTTTGTTACTAGTACATATTAGCAAATTAAGTAGATTCTAGATTCTAGATGTAGTTAGATCACAATGAAAAAACAAACAAACAAATAATTACCTTATTCGAATGCAGTTTCTGACAATGTCGACATTTACTGACAAGTGACACACCAGTACACAGCTTCTCAATGCAATGAGTACACACTGATAGTACACAGTATACTCACCCTAAAGAGCACAAAAAAGCACGAATGTGTGTGAGGGGGTGGGGGTGTCGGCTAAAACAGTTGAACTAGAGATCCTAGGCTAACTTGCACTGTCTGGTTGGACTTTGTGTTGATCTGTGAACTGTGGATAGATGGCAGCCCAAATTTTCTCAGATGCCTAAAAATTACACCACCTTGACCCAACCCTCTTTGGCTTTTCTCAGACTCAATCTTGAGTCATATTGTATATTGCGTTTTTGCACTAATGCTAAAGTGTATTTTATTTCATAGCTGGGTTAACTTTTAGTTTTCGAACCTGCGACCTCCTGATTGGTAGACCAAAGCTCTACTTTTTGTACACGTTAGCCCAAGGATTACATCTAGCATCACTCCATGACTTTCGTCCTTTGAGGAGTGGGAGAGGGGATAGATCTAGCAACAGTCAACTTAAGAACGTATAATAAAACCGTTGTTGTTTCCTTTTTATCTTCTTAACTATCTTTCTTTCGTTTAAAAAAACATCGCCGTTTTTATCTATTATTACTTAACTATTTAGCCCATCTATATGTCTCTCATTTTGCCCAATAATTTACATTCCAGTACCTCATGGTGGTATTTCACTTAGTTACTCTTCAACACTCTCATTTAGTTCATCTCACGCCAGTCATTACAGCCTCCGCTTTTTCCTATCCTCCATCTTCCTTCCGAGTAAAAATCTAAACTCTCAGTGCTTTTAGAGAGAAGATGGGAGCAAGCGAAACGTCCAAGTACCATGACCCTAGTCCTGTAGTTTTGGGGACGAGAGTACGAAGATAAGAGCTCTAACTTGCACCTAATTCAGGTTATTTTTGCAGAAGATGGCAGGAACTGCCGAAATGGACACACGTTGGAATGCATAAAACCTCCAGGATCAGTTGTCCATTAAGGCAGGGAGCGAACTGGCGCAAGTAGTAGAGCATTAGTCTCGTTACCAGGCAGTTCGCGGGTCGAAACCCACAAATTATGTTGTCCACGCTGGCAGGAACTGCCAAAATTTAAACACGCTGAGATCTAGGCACAGTTTTCGATGAAGACAGGCAAGAGGACAAACTGGCGTGAGTGGAAGAGCTTTGGTCCCCCAACCGTGAAGTTTGCGGGTCGGAAATAATAATTCATTTAATTTCTTTGTCGCATATCGCCCCCTACTGGTTGGGTCGGTAAAAAGGTAAAAAAAAGCCATTGCTAAGGAAGCTAGCACTGTTGCATTAAATATTCTTACAGTTAAAATGTAGCTGTACCTAATGTTTTTTAAAGCGCTTACATGTCAAATTCACATCAAAGCGATACAAAGGCTCGTAAAGCAGTGATCACGGCAAGGTTTATTGTTTGAGTAGGGAACACGTTTTATGGAATTGCATTCAGTGAGAAAAAAAACATCGCAGAGTCACGCAGAAGATGTTCATTCCATACTTATCTGATTTTGAAGGGAGACAAGTGTTATTGCTTAGCGTTCAACGTGAGTACTGTGTAGATTATATTGTGGACAGGGCTCAAGACTAACGTCTGACAAATTTACGTGCTGTCTCATTTACGTGCCGTCATATAGAGACAGTGCAGGGATACCAAGACTCTTTCTAAGTCGGACACAATCATTAAAGTGACACCTATGCAATCAGTAGGGGACGAAGTCGCCAGAGTTTGACTCAAATCACGGACCTCCTGCGTCGAACGCCGATGTTCTACACCAGGACAACCGCCCCCACCTCACTCCACTTGAAGGGAGATATTGCAAGAAAGCACTACTGCCTCTGCAAAGACCTAAATACTCATCAACTGTCACGGACAATCCAAGGACATAGTGTCTCTCCAAGGCCGTCATAAATGTTTCCCGCAAATCTTGAATTGGAGAGGAAAAAATATCATTTTCGTCTTTGATTTCTGGATGAATTGGCATGACATCGAAAAAGGTTGCCAAGTTTTACAAAGCGATTAGCGAGTGAATTCAAACATGGCAGTAGTTTCAACAAAATTTAGAAAAAAAAATGAAGTAAAAAAAAATTCAATTTCTTAGCACCAAGACGAGTGAGGCATCCAATCATCTTGGAAGCTAAAGTTTCTGTTGAATCAGTAAGAACCCACTTTCTGTATCTGCCCTAGTGCCTTCCATGTCCGCATATTGTGCAATGTCAGCAACCAATGATCGACTCATTCAGAAAGAACCCAAGCGCAGAGGAAGAGCTTCTTACTGACTCACATAATCGAAAGACATGGGTTACAACCATATAATAACCTGGCCCTGTACAAACATAGTATTACGTTTTTCCTGCTTTGTTTCTTCTAGGAGATATCAAATTACATTATCATTTGTGAAAAAGGTGGATAGAGGCATTCCTGGAAGATCAATCTATAAGGTTTTTAGTTTTGATTGTATGGTAAATAGCACAAGGTGTCGAGTCATTATGACACAAAATTGTATCGGTAAGGTTATGAGCTGCATTATAAATAAGCACTAGCTTCATAAATAAAACTTTACTGATTTTAAAAATCAAAAGATGGTTTAACTTAACCTGATGTGAATTGGGTTGAAATCCGGGACAGAAAAGCAGGACACTTTCGGGTAATTAGTCTATACAAGATTCGTTTTACAATTTTATTAAAGTTTTAGAAAAAGAGACAGAGAAGTAGAGGAAGAGAGAGAGAGAGAGAGAGAGAGAGAGAGAGAGAGAGATAGATAGAGAGAGAGACAGACAGACAGACAGACAGACAGATAGAAAGACAGACAAACAGAGAAAGAGAGAGAGGGGGAAGATACAAGCAGACAGATACATAGATAAGACAAAAAAGAGAGAGTGTAAACATCACCTTTGGACACGGCACGACAATCTTCAGATACAGAAAAAAAAAAAAAAAAGAAAAATGGCAGAAAGTTAGACTGACGATTTAGTCAGAAGTTAAATGTGAGATGATCATTATAATCAATGCCATTGTCAGAAAATATTAAGTTAATCTTTCTTATTTATTTACAATCTTACCTTGTTTACATACCTGTTTCCAGAGATGCACTAACGTTAATTATTTTGTGTGACAAGGCCCGGTATCGGTATGTTTGGAGAAAGCCGTTCAATGTTTTTTTTTGTAATAATTGTTGTCATTGTTGTTGTTAATGTTGTTGTTGTTAATGTTGTTGTTGTTGTTGTTATTTTTTGCTGTTGTTGCTGTTTTTATTTCGTAATGAGTCTGTGCGGCTGTGTTTGTCGCAGTTAATTTGCATAACTCTGGTAGTATGAAAAATCTGCGATTGGGAGGTGGTACTGGAAGACAGGGCGGGGTTAAGTGGGGTTGTTTTGTGTTGCAGAATGGGAGAAACTGTAGAGGAGTGAGATAGATTGATAGATAGGGAGTGAGTGTGTGTGTGTGTGTGTGTGTGTGTGAGAGAGAGAGAGAGAGAGAGAGAGAGAGAGAGAGAGTGAGAGAGAGAGAGGAAGACAGTGACGGAAAGTGTTTTTAACCTCATAGTTATTATCCACTTTACGTATTGTATTGAACATGTATTACCCTCCCCCACTCTGCCCTTTTCCTAGCTCCCTTTGTCACCTCTTTACCCGAACTCTCACCCAAAGCACCAGTTTTTTTCAACCTTATAAAAATCCAGTCCTAAAGTAACGTAGCCTAAACAATACAAAGCTGGATTTAGAGTTTTAGATCCATACACGGGGACATTAACTGACCCACCAAGTCGTTTTCACATAAACATCGAAAAAAACAAAACAAATTAACACAAGAACTTGATTGAATTAATGTACATGTACCTTGCCGTGTCCTGTTTCTTTAACAGTGAGCTTCTTGTATTGAGTATAATATCTGCTTTATGGAAGGCACAAAGTTGATAATAACGTGTTGAAAAGTGTGTATGTGTAGCTTTAGCTGATTTTACAGTGCTTTTATTTTACTGGTTTAGGTTTTTTAGGGGCAGTGGCACAAAGTCCGATAAATAATCGCATAGTAGTTTCAACACTCCTCAATGGAGTGTCTGTGAGCGAACTCTATGTTATTCGCATTGCTATAGTTGGTTATGATAATATCACACCATCATATTGTTTTCCAAATTACATTAGTACCTGCATGTCTTTGTTCATGCAAAGCGTTTGGAAAAGGTAAGGGCCAGTGAAAGAAAAAAAGCCTTTGCTAAGAAAGCTAACACGGTTGCATTAACACCCTTACAAATAAAATATAACTGAACCTTTTGTTCTTGAATGCGTTCACATGTCAACTTCCCATCACACCAATATAAAAGATCGTAAAGCTGTGTACATGTCAAGGTTTATTGCTGGAATACGGCCAACGTTTCCTAAAAAGGGAATAGCATTCAGAGGGGGAAAACGTCTTCAACACAGAAGATTTTCATACCATACTTATATGATTTTTAATATAGATAAGTGTTATTGTTAGGCGTCCAACGTGAACACTGTAAAGGCGTTATTGTAGACGGGGCTCATGTCTGACGCCTGACACATTTACTTGCTGTCACAGAGACACAGTGCAGGGATACCAAGACTCTTTCTCAGTCGGTCACATTAAAGTGACACCGATCTAACCAGTAAGGAACAATGTCCCCAGAGCGGGGCTCAAATCAACACACAGCTACATCTAGAGTTCTAGATCTATGCGCGGGGACATTAACTGATCCACAACGAAGCAAACAATGAACACAAAAACTTGAATGAATTAATTTACATATGCCTTGCCGTGTCCTGTTGTTTTAACCCTGAGCTTCTTGTATAGAGTACAATACCTGCTTTATGGAAGACACAAGGTTGATAATAACGTGTTGTAAAGTGTGTATGTGTATGTGTAGCTTTCAAGGATCTTTCAAACACGCACACACATGTCAATCTTACTAAACACGACATATTACTTTTAATGCAAAACCGTGGAAACAATACATAAAATTTATTTTCACCTTTCTTAACAAATGGTTTGCATTGCGGCAGATATTTGATTGTAGGACAAAATACGATAACAGAGTGATTAATAGCAGAAAGTTCCTTTGAAGTCTGTCCGTGCTAATTTTCCATTAGTGTGGTGTCCCCACAGTTGCCTATAAATAGACATCCGGGTGTGTTCCTGAGTAAAGAAAGCCTGTGCAATTCACAAAATGGTTTAGGATGACGTAACCACATCCAATATACTTAGGGTGAATTGTGTATCTGATCGCTCATTGGTTCTGTAAGTCTTAAGTAGCACTTTGATTGGACGCAGGTCCAGATTCCTTTCCTATCGTATTCAATTTATCTGTCGCTCACTTCAGTGTCGTATTGCAAAAGTGTAACAGTTACTCTAGCGAAGGGGTGTATCTATTGTGGGATTCGAACCGCAAAACTTCCGATGTGGAGACCAATGCTCTACAACTTTAGGAGGGCGGGGGGCGCGGTGGTCCAGGGGTAGAACATCGGCTTCCGACGCAAAAGATCCCGAGTTCGAATCCTGGCTGTTGCGTTTCCTACTGGTTGGGTCGGTGTCAGTATAATGTGACCGGCTGAGACAGGAGTCATGGTATCCCCGCCCTATCTCGTGTGTAGCAGCACATAAAATTGTCAGACTTCCGTCTTGGGGTCCGTCCACAATATAGCCTATATAGTGCTGCTGTTGGACGTTAAATCAACCCAACCCCCTTGCGAAGGGGCAGTGGCACAAAGTCCGACAAACAATCGCATAGTGGTTTTAGCAGTTCTTACTCGAGTATCTGACAGCGAACTTTGTTATTCGCATTTTTATAATTGGTTACGATAATATCACATTATCATCATCTTGGACAGCACATTTCTTTCACTCGTATACTTTGCAAATAAACGACGTCTTTGGAACTCACAACTTGTTTATTACATTATTGATTACATGTTTCTCTAGGCGCTGGGTGCTAATCATTTTACAAGGAACGAAATAACAAGATTTATGTGCTGAACCAAACTTTCAGTGATTATAAAGCTGCACTTATGCGCGTGGGAACGAAACCCCACCGGCCTCAGACTGACAATAAATATCCAGTGTCAGGAGAGCTTTGTCTGAAAGTAGATTGGGTCCCATGCACTGCACATAAATCTATCAAGCTCGATTGAGCCCACCTGCAAGGCGACTTTAGGGTTAATAAATTGCACCAAAACAATTACTCGGTGTTCAGCCTAACAGCGACTGGAGAGGCTAAATCTAGCAGACATCTGACAACAATCGGAGATACTACACAATTGTATAGCTCACATGTGGATGGTCTAAGACATGACTGAAGTATGATGATGTTACAGTAGTGCCTGCACCTGAGTGAAATATCGACGAAGTTGTTGTTGAGTTGATGGGTTGGTTTAACGTCCAAAATCAACACTGCATTGGTGCCACATACGACAGGGCGGGGATACCATGACTCATATCTCACATTTAACTGATGCCTACCCAACCAGAGCGGGGCTCGAACCACGGACATCCTGTGTCTAAAGATGATATCAACCTAGTGGTGAATATAATACATTTCAACTACCAACGCTAAAGGGAATAACGGTATGATATCAATATCACGTTAAATTGATTCATTTTTCATCGACAAAAGATGAAAAAATGCCCAGAGCAATATAATTTCATGTTATCACCAATGTCACTTTCAAATGTTTTTTTCAATGTTTCAGAATTTGAAAAATCATAATGAGGATAAATATCTACCAAGGTGATGTAAGCTGTATTCCTCTAAAATATCCTTCAATTATCATAAGTCAAGAAACTAAACAAACTATCGGATCGATTGGTCACCTATGTTTGGTACTGATTTTTCTGGTGTCCGTATAAGGGGCTCGGATAGGAAAAATCCTGGTTTCCCTCTCAGTATGTGTGGCAGAATGTAAAAATATCAGACGCAAATCTTGAGACCAGATGTCGCTCTTTTCCTGGTTTCCCTCTCAGTATGTGAGGCATGTCGAATATTGGGACCCGGTATAGCTAGGTTACTCATCTTTCTAGAGCCACTGCCAAATAAATTACTGACGCCTCTATGTGGTTGTGCGTATGTGTGTGCGTGTGTGTTTGGGATGATGAGGGCGCGTATGTTTTTCCACTTTGACTATGTTAAGGATGTTCTGTTTGTGATTCTGTTCTTGATTTTGGAATGCGCTGTAACCAAATAAAATTTACCTTGTTGACTAATAAAGTATTATCTTATCTTATCTTATCTTATCTTACTGATGATGGACATAAAAAAGCAAAAAGCCAATCTAAGAATGGTTGAAATGATGTGGAAAGATACACCTGGACGTTAATCTGTGAATTTTTTATTTGATATCGAGTAAGCCGATCTAACCACTGAGCCAATACTTTGGTCGCCAATTTACATCTTCCTCATTATTAAATCTACCCACAGTTCTCTACTAACTCCCCTACATGGTATCCAATGCTTCACACAACTAACATTGTATTGTTACCGCAATTAAGCCAAAGTAATGTCTACTACCCACGTTTCCAAACGTTTTTCCCTACACTCTAGCTATCCTGGCAACTGCTATTTATTTACCCTAACATCAGTTTCCTTCAATCAGCCACGATTTCAATCTATCCACTTTTCCCTACGCCCTCCCCTATGCAAGATCAATCCACTGCCTACCAACAGTTACTGGTCTGCCTTTACTGCATTTTGTTGTTAACCAGCCGTGGCATTGGTCGTGACTTCGCATAAGACAACCAAAAAGGCCAAGTTCGTTTCAAGAACAATTCGCCACACGCCAACAAAATTTATTGGCTGTTGGTTTTTTAAATATTGAATGTATTAAAGTTTAAGTCTTTATTTTTATATATAACATGTATGACTTTGGTTGTTACTTTTTACTCCAATATTACATTTTTAGGACAATGTGACTGTCCTTCGAAAATTATGCACTGGACTCTCTGTCTCTCTCTTTCTCTCTCTCTCTCTCTCTCTCTCTCTCTCTCTCTCTCTCTCCCTTTCTCTCTATCTATCTCACAATGTACCTCTCCTAGAGGGGGGCTTGGCGCTAACCAATTAACTCGTTTAGTTGTTAGGGGGTGTTATATGACAGATTGTGTGCCAGGGGCTATCAATAGTTTTTAGATTTATATTTTGGCTTTGAGGATATATCACATAATCTAGAGTTTCAGCAATGAAGAATCAGATGTGATTTTCTTTTCTTCTCCTATACCTCTCGTGTTTTTTTTTCTTTCTCTATTCCTCACTTCTCTCTCTCTCTCTCTCTCTCTCTCTCTCTCTCCCTCTCTCTTTCTCTCTGGTTCTCTGGTTCTCTGTCTCTCTATTTGTATTAAGGACACTTTGTGGTGTTGATGCATTTATGGTATCGGTGTATCTGTACGTGGGCGAGTTTTACTGCACATATTATGTTTGTTACATGTACATGTAATATTTTTCATGACTTACTTTATTGTACCACACTAACAAACAGAATTCCCATGTGAAGTAATAAATTACGATCTCCTCCAATCTACTCTTATCTAAACGTAAACATAATAGACTGTCTACATAATATTACGAATAAGTTACACAACCCATATAAAACGTTTAGGATACAAATACATCTCTCAAGTGTGTCATAGAATGAGTTAGTAATCAAAGGTCTACGTCATTGAAGAAACAGTAGAAGCTACCGGCTATCAGTGAGTTTCCCCTTTGATCCAAGGTTGGTTTAACATTCAACAGCAACACTCTATAGGCTATATGCGGACGGGCCCCAAGACGGACGTCTGACAATTTTATGTACTGCCACACACGAGACAGGGCGGGGATATTATTATTATTATTATTATTACCATTAATCCGAAATAAAAGAGACAGGTAAAGGTCGTGGGGAGGGGGGGGGGCGAGGCTGGCTCTAGAGATTAACGCTCTCTGCTTTAACCGAGAGATCTGCGTCGTAAGGAGTGACAACTGAAAACTGACAATCTGACACTGACAGTCAAGAGAGAGAGAGAGAGAGAGAGAGAGAGAGAGAGAGAGAGAGAGAGAGAGAGAGAGAGAGAGAGAGAGAGAGAGAGA
>RQTK01000505.1:26563-38205 GCA_003991915.1 Elysia chlorotica
GAGAGAGAGAGAGAGAGAGAGTGAGTGAGTGAAAGAGAGAGACAGACATACAGATAGACAGACAGATAGACACACAGACAGACAGAGGAAGAGGCAGACAGACAGAGAAAGTAAAGAACAAACAGAGAAAAAGATAGAGAAAGAGAGAGAGAGAGAAAAATTAATATGCTCCTGAGAGAGGGAATTAGAGAAAGAGACGAATAACCTTGGACAACTTTCGTAGTAAAAAAAATGTCGGGTAATCCATATGAGACAAACACCAAAGGTAAAAGCGTTGCACAGACTTAGGGGACTAAAAAGGAAATTACAGGGCAAGCTGAGTGGACGAAGACAAAGATTAATGAGGCCAGGGCAAGGAAAGATAATGCACACGTGATGGATAACTCGACGCGGCGCCCATTTTTTTTTATGCAGTAATCTCTCTTGTTTTGATGAGCGTCTCTTTTTTTTTGCACACGGCACATTGCTCGCTAAGGTGTTTGGTGTTTGTAAATACTGAAATCAGAGACATTCCGTTTATAAGGTCCACCGTGAAAACAATGACGGTAGATAAGAGAATCTGCACGTCGTACAAGCAGATCTTTATCCTAGACTCATGCAGCGAATGAACGACCAGAAAAGCGTGATTATGTGATCCTTTATCGTTTTGTTGATGGCCCAGTCGGTATACTTAACATAAAACAGAGCTGCCAACCCATCCAGCTTTATAGTGAGCAATACTAGACCATACTATGTACTAGACCAAACGGTGTAAGACAATACCTACAAGTCAAGTGCAAAGTTGGCAGCTTTGTACAAATGTGACAGATGGCTCAGTCAGCAGAGCGATAGTCTCTCAAAAACAAGGTCACAAGTTCGAATGTCTAACGTATGCCCTGATTCCGACTAGGATTAAAAAAAAAAAAAAACTATTTCATGTTAAGCTAGTCGTAGAATATTGTAACGTGTAAACGAAACTGGTAATTCTTGTCTTCGTTACATAACTAGTATTACTTTTCTATGCATCTCTGTCTATATTCCGTCTCTTTTCTTTACCTACTTTTTCTTTCTCAATTCTGTTTGTGTGTGTATTCATCTACCCTATCTACTTATTTATCTCTCTATTTCTCTGTCTCTATCCCTCTATCTATCTGTCTATTTCTCACTCTCTCCTTCTCATCTCTATTTTCTCTATGCCTTTCTCGTCCCAACATCTCTTTGCCCCCTCCCCTCTCGCTCTCCCTCATTCCTCATTTCTGCTTCAAATAACCTCATCCATAATAAATTTTAATTGCCTCCTATGTACGAACTTTAAGCTGTAACTATCACGTTGAAGGAAATATGCAGGAAAAAAAAACACCACTGTAAAGAAACAACCGAATCACACACACACACACACAAACACACAAACACACAAACAAACAATCACACACACCAACACACAATCATACACGTCTGCTCTGTGCATAGCCCAGACTCCATAACAAAGGCGGTTATCACATAAAAACCAAACTGATCCAAAAAAGCACCTGATTGACGTATTACGTTTTACCTTCGACCTTGTCCTGCCCATAAATTTGCTTTTCTATACCTTTCAAAACAAAACATATTATATACACAATCAAGGTATACTCTAAGTGCATTAAAAAGTGTCTGACATATAACGTCGATTCCTAAAAGAAAATTACGTGACAGGGACAATAAATGAGGTCAAATTATGCAAAAGACGTTTGTTCTTTAAACCTTGAGAAATCTCTCTCTCTCTCTCTCTCTCTCTCTCTCTCTCTACTACCACTACTACTACTACTACTACTACTACTACTACTACTACTACTACTACTACTACTACTACTACTACTACTACTAATACCGGTAATTTAATAAGATGAGTGTTGTTGCCAGTGGCCCTGTAATCATTAGTGTACATTGAATATATAACTGGAGATAAAAGACATCCTTGAGGAGCGCCCGTGTTAGTTACCATCTTTTCTGAGCATGTTCCATTGATATTAACAAACTGGGGCCTGTTTGTGAGGAACTCTAAGATCCACAGAATAGGGGTGATGTTAATTTTTAAAGCTAATAATTTTTCCACAAATAAATGGGCTTGACTGATGTTAAAAGCGGATGAAAAATCAGTAAAGAGAACTCTTGCATATGTTTTAGACGCTTCGAGATGTTTCAGGAATATAGAACTGGGGATAGAACAATTCCTTGAGGTGCCCCTGTGTTAGTTAACATCTTTTGTGATCACGTTCCATTGATGTTAACAAAATTATTGGGGCCGGTTTTCTAAGAAAGTCTAAGATCTACAGTATAGTGCAGTTGTTAATCTTCAACGCTATAAATTGTTATACGAGTAAATAGGTTTGGATGGTTTTAAATGCGAATAAAAATATATAAAAAGAAATGTTGCATATGTTTTATGCACTTTAATATGTTTTCTCATGTTATTAAGAAAAACTGAACAAGCGACAACAAATGACAAAAAATATTTTAAAATGCTTTAGTTTCGCTTTGATATGTTTCTTTTTCTTTTTATTATCTCCAATACAATTTTTAAATTGTTAGAAATTTGAGACTTTTCTTTATTTCACTATAAAGTTCAACAACGAACGTTCCTAAATAAATAAGATATAGTGCTTGTAATCTAACTTTTTGTGCTCAATCTGCTAAAAAACAACAAGACCAAAACACAGACAATCTAAACAAATTTACCACTCTAGACAAAACTAAAAAGAAATAAAACAAAATACAAAGATTTACTCAAGACAACTGCTCATCTTTATAGTGGTTTAGAGTTAGCAAGTTAGACATGAAATGATTTATTAAAGTGCTGCCCTACAACATGACCCTTCATGTTTCTTGTTATCTGTAGATAGTGATGTCTACGGTTCTAAAAAAAAACACCTCGCTGAAATAAAAGGTTTTTTTCAAAACATAAAACGAACACATTGGTGGAAATTAATAAACTACTAATTTTGGTAGGTTTTGTAAGGTAATCCTGCATCACCATACAGCTGTTAGTCATACCAATGTCTGTAAGAACGTTAGTAACACATGAGCCATTGAAAATCAAATGCATTGATATAATCGGCTATATATCGCGATCATCTTTCACCTTTTTCCTCATACCGCCAAGCAATACAATGTGGATATCTATATCAAACTTATCCATTTTATCCCAAAAAGATCTTGCATTTCCAAGAAACCTTCTTGAGCGTTTGGAGTGACTGGTCCTTCTCTAAGGCCAGAGCTAGACTAACGCTGGTGGCTGGGGCGGAGTTGTGTCTTACGTATGAAACATTCTTGTATTCTTGTACTAGTCTTGGTCTGACTGCACAGATAAATAGAGGATAGTTTTTTTATAAAGAACCCAATCCAGCCACAGCCCTACCCCAGCCACCAGCCGCATCTGGTTCTGGCCTTAGACAGGCCGAAACAAATGAAGCTCCCATGTTCTGGATTGACTGAGGGCACGGCGGCCTACAGCATCAAGCTCATCTTTAGTCAAGTTGTCCAGAGCACTAAAATGGGAGAAGAAATAGTCTTTGGCATCTTGTATAAACCTAATCAACGCTTCCTGTATAGTTTGTGTTAGTGCCGCATCATACAGGCCATGGGAAAACGTGACCATCAGGGAGCAAGACAGGATACCTGAAGAACATTCATTCTGACTTCAGTTGAAAATGTCAAGCTTGGCATAAAAAAGAGAGAAAAAAAAAAAGAATGTTGTACTATTATAATGGAACAGCAGTACTTATTTGGAGGTTCTCTAGTTATTTTCTTTTATGTGCAAATTAAACGCACTCTCTACCACATCAGATTCATAAATACATTATGTATAAATATTGATTTTCAATTCGTTGGCTGGGCCCCCACACAATAACACCTTTTAATTTCGCAAAGTACTTTCAGCAGTTTTTAGTAAACATGTATTTAAAATTATACACTGTTAATGTATAAAAATGATTGGAAAATGTATATATAGATAATTATATAAACAATAAGAATATTAATTACAAGCTGGGGTACCCGTTCATACGATCAGGTTCAATACAGTGGAATAGAAATCAGACAAGATCTGAATAGATCTAAAATCTAAAATAAATCCTATAATCATTTTGACACCCACGATATTAGATCTATCAAACTCTGGCTTCGCGGGTAGAAATACTAGAATCTAATGAATAGTATTGCTTATGTAATCTTACTGCTTGTATAGAAATGTAACTGGACGTTACACGTTGTCTATTTCTCCATTATTATTTTTCCGTTCTTTCTTTTTAACGTTGCATTGACTACTGCACTGACCTTACGTTTGTATCCCCCTTTGAGTCTTCCTTATTTTGATTTTTTTTACCCTCTGAATCTTCTTCTATTATCTTCTTTTTTAATTTTTTAACTCACTTCATAATTCTTTTTTTTAATATGTATAATTCATGCCCTACTCTCTCTCTCTCTCCCTCTCTCTAAGCCTTCAAGCGTGATGAAACAAGCCTCTCTAACACTTTTGACAGAAAGTTAAGATTGGAGACTGGTCTGTAATTGTTCATGACATTCTTGTCCAAATTGGATTTTTTTAGTAATGGTGTAACCAAAGCATGTTTGAAGATAGATGGTACACTGGCATTTTGAAGACTGCAGTTTACTATTGATGTTATAGCAGGGGTGACTTCTGCAACACAGCTTTTTAGCAGCCACGTTGGAATGGCATCTAGCATACATGTCTTATTTGGTGAGGCTGAAAGTATTTGCGAAATTTCCTCATAAGAAGCAGGTGGAAATTCATCAAGCGATGATACTAACTTTGTTGTCTGCGTTGAATCATCTGAACATGTTGTAGGGCCAAATGTGTCTCTAATATTCTGTATTTTGTCATGAAAAATCTATCTATCTATCTATCTATCTATCTATCTATCTATCTATCTATCTATCTATCTATCTATCTATCTATCTATCTATCTATCTATCTATCTATCTATCTATCTATCTATCTATCTATCTATCTATCTATCTATCTATCTATCTATCTATATATCTATCTATCTATCTATTTATCTATCTATCTATCTATCTTTATCTCTGTCATTATCTAATCATTTCCTCCATTTGTTTCAGATGCTTTAATGCTGAAGAGACTGACAGAGGAATGGGTGCAATTATTATATCCGCAATAAATCACAAAGAAAAAAAGATTTTCCAAATGCACGGACGATAAGTCAACTAAAGGACAGTAATGCTTTAAAACTGGGGAAATTTGTGTACGCATTTATTTTCCAAATAATAACCCAAACATGCGTCGGATTAGATTCCCTGAATTCCAGGAAATCAAAGAATGTCAATGGCCCTTTCAAAGAATATGCGACAAACACATTTTGATGCACGAACTGACATTACCTTAAGTTGACAGTTGCATGCAGTGTTGTTTTAATGCTATCCATTCAACTGCTTATTTCACTTATATATTTAATAAAATATCAATCCACATAAAAATTCACGATTTGCTTCATTTCTTATTTTCATACATTTGTTTTTCAAATATTTAACATGAATTTTTTAGTGAACACTGTTGGAAAAAGACAATGCCTCACGAATGAACAAAGATCCCACAATGAAAACAATGTCAAAATGAATGCACATATAAATATTGTATACTATTTTAACAAAACAGATACATGTAATTTTTACTATCTCATTTCACGTATAAGTAATCACTGATATCTTACCTCTAGACTTCTTGCCACCAGTTTATTACATTTTTCTTTTTCCTTAAAACACATCAACAAATCGATCTAGACAGCTACACTAATACTGTTACTAATAATAGACACACCCTATTTCTTCAAGCTAACTGACGATGTCGGATTTCACAAAATAAAACCCAGTGACATCCCAATTTTCGTTGGGTAAAAAGGTTCATTAATATAGTCATGTCAATCAAACTATAGGATAGCCTTTGGAAATCTTATTTAAATTTTACCTATTATAAATGTGTTTTTTTAAATAAGATACTCTAAGTATTCTATCAGTTTTAATTTTGGCACCAGGTATTAACGTATTGCAAAATTTAAGATTGAAATTTTCTATTTAAAGTCAATAATTTAATTCATAATTTTGTAATTGGTAATTTCGTTTCCTTTGCATAAAGTATTTTTTTTTTAGTGAAAAATGTCCTTTAAAATTAAAAAAAAAAAACGTTTAAAGTAAGTGTGTTTTTACGAACAATCAATATAAGTGTTAAGAACTTTAAATATCAAAAAAATCTCATCATGTTGTTTTTAAGCAGCAATTTACACCCCCTTGTACTTTTGATAAAAATGTCTCCCCTGAATGAAAGTTCCCGTAGTTTTTTTTTTCCCAACAAATCATAAAATTAACTTTTTAATCATATAGTTTTTCCAGATTGTTTCCCAACCTATCACATTTTCGACTTTTTCCCAATTTCTCGACCTGGTAGGGACCGTGCATAAGCGACTGTAAAAGACATTCTAGCCTAGGACCTGACGTTTGCTTATGTCTGGCGGTAGTGATAATACCTTTAAAAAACCTTTCTCATCAGTTAAGCCTAGATTCTAGACCATGATCCAGATAGATTGATTAAATAAGCCTAGATTCTAAGTCTAGATCTAGATAGATTGCTTAAGTAAGCCTAGATTTTAGATCTAGATAGATTGCACAAGTAAGCCTAAATCTAGAACTAGATAGATTGTTTAAGTAAGCCTAGATTGTAGATGTAGATAGATTACACAAGTAAGCCTAGATTCTAGATATAGGCTAGAAAGATTGCCCAAGTAGGCCTAAGCCTAGATTCTAGATTACAATTATTCATACTTACATAGATTTATCGTACCAGTTTAAGTGCTTTTTTCACATAAGCTGCCCAGCTTATTAAATAAGACGAGAGCATTATGACAACATTTTAAAATAAGAAATTGTTATTACCTGATACAATGATACACAGTATCCACAAAAACCTCTGAAGTGTTATGATTTTCTATTCAACTAGTCGAAGGCCCGCAAATTCGCTGGCTTAAAAGTATCAATACTAATTTTATAACAAACAGTGCTACGTACTCTAAAACAGTATACCTCTGCCGGTATAATACAGTATGCACCGGCCGGTAAAATGTCCTCATATACACCAAGTGATGACCAATCTTAACTTCGAATGTTATTTCGAAACATGTCCAGATTCTGCAGTATCCCCCACAAACAGCTGGAGTAAAGGTTCCTGTAAAAATGGCAAGGGTGGTAAATTTATTTGACCACAGGCACAGCAGAGTATGGACATTTCTGTGGGTCATAATTTTGCGTCACAATATTGGCATGTCTTTGTCATATTGTGGGCAACAAAACTGATATTGGTGTAAGCGTAGAAGCTTCCTGACTGAGGTGAGATGGTAGTGGTAATGTAGAATTTATCCGTGTGGGTCTATCTGCTTCTTTTGGTGGTGTTGCAAATCTAAAGCTAGATCTAAGTCGTGGAGATCTAGATCGAGGACTGTTTTCACTTTGTCGTAGATCTAGATCTAGATTTTGATCAGTTTCAGTAGGTTTAGATGTGAATGGTTGATCAAGTGCTGTATTGTTATTGTTTGGGGCAATTGTCAGCGTAACTGTGGAGGCTGCCTGGCTTAATTAAATGTCAGGTGGAGGCGTTAGTGGTGACATGTAGATCTAGATCTAACCTCGTCTCGTGGTAAACCTTCCTATTATTATGTTGTTACGGCGAGGCATAAGCCTACGTCTTGTTTGTGCATTCTACCCTCGTTGAAAAATTGAGTCATACTGATGGCAACCTTCGACTATAAAAAGGCATTTTGACTGTGTATGCTGTGGGAAATACTAAAAGTTATGAATGTTTACTCTTATAGGCCTATCATAAGATTGATAAAAATGTAGTATGTCGGACAAGAGGGTGCAGTTAGATTGGAAAGTGGTACATCAAATTGGTTCCTTATTCCCAAAGGCGTAAGACAAGGCTGCATCCTCTAGTTACATCTCGTGAGTTTTTTTATTCACCAAGGACATACTGAGAAGTACTGAACAGGACCCAAGAAATAATCTTTCAATGATGCTCGCATCGAAGAACTTAAACCGAGGGACTTGAGGCATGCTGATGACACTGTGTTAATCTAGAGAACTCTTGGGGGACTTCACAAGTTCGTCCAAACAGTTAAAGAATACAGCGAAAAGATAGGGCTGCTTATGAATGTTAAGAAAACTCAAATTGTAGCCATCAAAAGGTGCAGCTCTTTTGCAAATGTGAAACTAAACGGGAAAAGGTTGGAGCATATAGACCACTATGATTACCTGGTCTCTAGGATTGACACAGTCGGCAAATGCTCAGCGAAAACAAAAGGGATTATCAATAGCCCTGGCACAGATCAAAAGACTTGAGAAACCCTGGAAGGGAAACAACAAAGAGACAAAACTGAAAATCATAAGATGTTGCATATTTTCCCATTGCCACATTGGTATTTAAAGGTTGCCCAATTACAAAAAACAGATGAAAAGAAAATGTTATTTTTTATTAAAACGTTGCCGAAAAGTCTTATTGTTACATGGATAGCACACAGACTAAATGTCGACATACTAAAAGAACTTAAGATCAAAACAAATTTGCTGTTGCATACCATCAAAGAAAAAGAACTGAAATGACTTGACTGTTTGAAAAGACTCACCCTAGATGCTAAGCTAGTGGCAAAGCGAAAACAGGGGAGATCTACGAGAAGGTGGATGGACTACATAAGCGACTGACTACAAAGACGGCCCAGCGAGGCAGGATGGATCGCTCAAGTCAGAGAACTCTTCAAGCAGATTGTACGGCAGGCTACGTCAGACACTACCGACAAGCCAGCATGATGATATTGATGCGTATGGGTGACAGTAATTTATTTCAAGGCATTTATTAGCATTAGTTTACTTAGAACGGTACTTAAAAGGTATTCATTATTAACTCGCTATTAATTCAAATTGTGACAACATTTACATACTCGTACTCATAAAAATAGGAGATGAAATTGACCATAGCTTAAGTAAATATTTAAGCTTTTATGTACTTTTATAGTTAAGATTGATCAAGTAATACCCATAACCGATATTCGACAGACAGTAATTGAAAGAACATACATGTTTCTAATGAAGAACTCCCAAAAAACGCAGCGGGCAGATATGCCTACTATACGTGAAAATAACTTGAACAGTTATAAAGCTAAAGTTTCCAAAGCGTTGTGATGCGGCAACGAAATACCCATCCATAGTTAATAAGTAACTATAGTAAAAATTATAGTTTGGATCGATGCTTGATAGGGCCATGGGACCGTTATTACAACGCTCTGGTAAGCTTACGACTCGACGTAATATTAGGAGATAAGAAGGTACATACGACCTTTGGTGTCTAAGGCAACGCGATCGGAAAGTGCGCACTTTTTTGCACGTCGATAAAAAGTCTCGCATTTCTTGTTTATGCAGCAACACTTGGCACCTGTCGCGTGTTTTCCTACCCAGAATTCAATCAAGAATAAATACAAGTGCTGAGTTTGCCTTAAACAGATATTTGCCTAATTTATTGTTTTATGAGAATCAGCGTTTTTACATAACTGAAAATGATTTATAATTATGTGGCAATAATTTCTAGTTGAAGTGATGATATGAGTCATGAATATAACAAATCAGCGTATAATTTTCTACTGTTTTTCTATGCTTTATTGTCCTTTCCAACAGACATAAATTATGTATGCATTTCTATTGAAAATGGAATTATAAATGTGTCTCTGAATTTAAAATTTAAATAGTTAACGGTACATAAAGCTATAAAAAAACTCTCAGGCACATTCTCATTAGCTTTTTCCCCAGGAAAGAAAGGTAAGTTCAGAGCGCCATTGTTTCCTGACTGAAGTATGTATTGTTAATGTAATTCAATTTAGTATTTCTGCCTGGTCTCTTTCGAATTGGTTGCTTTCTGAACATCCCATCCTCGGCAATTAGGCTTTACTACAAAGGTGTGTTAAAATTAACGTATGGAAATGTATGTGTCTTAAACTGTCTCAGTCGGCCTCATTCAACTGACACTGTTTAGAGCAGGAGATGCGAAAAGTAAGTTGCCCTACCATAGCATTGTACCGGAGACTTCCAGAGTAGTAGTCAGACGCTCTACCACTTAACCAGATCGCGTCCACTGACACAGTAATTTCTGTCTTTTTTTTTCTCTCTCTGGCAATCTAAAAGAAAGAGAACAATTTCAAGTCTACAGTGTCATGAATATTATTATCCAAACATCCTACATAGATGCCGTCGAATATGCAACTTGCTTTTTTCCGTAACGTTTAAAGGCTATATCTACATGGTAAAGTTTTCTAAAAGTCTGATTCCCCTCCGAATTATAGGACATGGGACAAGAATCAAAACAAGTGTGTACCTCTAGATTGAACAACGTTTTACATACCTGAATTATCGTATTAAAGTAATAAAAATCATGAGCTTCTTGTTCATGGAAGTATGAGTAGAGAGAGCAGCAAATTACCAGGAGGGTCAAGCTGGCGCAGGTAGTAGAGTGTAAGTCTCCATGTCGGAAGGTCGGCGGTTCCAATCATTATAAATGAAAAGGGTGAGGGTGGAATCAGGGTGCACCCCAGTCAGTAGAACACACGACTTGCAAGCAACAGGCCCCAGGTTCGAATCGCGATTACTCTGCATGGTTTCCTACTGGTTAGGACCAGTGTCAGCATAATGTGACGATTCCAGCCGTAGTCCTGGTAGCTCTGCTCTGGCCGCACCTAATAAACATTATCAGACATCACTCTGTTCAAAGACGTGGGGTAAGTTTTGTTAGCAGTTACATTTACACAGGCAATAGAAAAACTTACTGATAAGTTCAGCACTTCTGGGTAGACGACGTCATTTGAAAGATAGAGTTGTACTGTCTTACATTTTCTAAAAATGTTTCCTAATTAGTAAGTTTTTCTATTGTCTCTGTAAATGTAACTACTAAAAAAACGTACCTGTTCGATGAACAAGGCATTGGCTGGTAAGAAATAAGACACTTTACTTGTAGTGTGCCAAATTTGTTTTCATATTTTCGTTTTTTTCGATGACTTCTAATTTTGGAATCTCAACACCTTGCTGTGTAATAATTCAAAAACGCTAAGACCGAGCCATGATTCAGTAAGCGATATGTGTTACAGTAATCTGCTAACTATACAAACAACAAACCAAACAGTAGCCAACTGAATGCAGCGGCTAAAGTAGGTTTAGAACCGTGCACATTCTACATGGGAGACTGACGCTTTCACCCCAGCGTCAACATGTACTTGTTGTGTTATCTAAATTTTCATTTTTAGATCTTACCTAAGTATTTCAAATGTGCTAAAACTGTTTTTGTTTTTGCTTTTTCAGACACACTTGCGTCAACATGAAAGCTACAGTTTTTTACTGTTTGTCCCTTGGCCTCTTGGCACTGGTTGCTCGTATGTATTTATACATTTTTATAGACTACTATTAATTCATTATTGTCAAAATCATAGTTGACAAACTTATAGCCGTTCTGCAGAAAAAAGTTCCACCCGTTTAAGTTCGGCAACCTTTTCCATTCTTGGTGTGAGCTAACTCCATTTATGTCTGACGTGTAATTATTCTCTGCAAAATAAAAGATAATAACA
>RQTK01000505.1:38408-92432 GCA_003991915.1 Elysia chlorotica
ATTATTATTATTATTATTATCATCAACTATTATTATTATTCATCATCATCATCATCATTATTATTATCATCATTATCATCATTATTATCATCATCATCATCATCATCATTATCATCATCATCATTATCATTATTATCACAATCATCATCCTATACATTACCACTATAATAACACCGTTATCCTTTTCATTCATTGTTGCATCTTAACAATATCGAGTATAAAAACCATACTATTCTCAGACTCGATGGGGAAGGTTTATATTTCTATTCGTAATTGTAATTTCACATTCCGATACTCTTCTCCAAAATTTAACATGCACACACAGGGAATACGATTTGATATAAAGTTTTTTTTTTTAAAAATTTGTCATTTTAAAGAACTATAAACTTTACATGTCTTTTTAAAAATAATATTTCTCAACCTTTTTAAAATTTTTACGCAATCGATTTTGATTGATAAGCTTACGAAAACCCAAAACTAAGTTAGATATTAACTATTGTCGAATTCACACTTTCTATTTTCAGCAGCGTTATCTTTTTGTGTTTTGAATTTTTTTTAATAATAAAAATATTCAAACAATCGACTTCTGGTGCAAAACATTTTTCTCTTCCGTTTCTTTTAGCCCCTTTGGCTATTTTGTCTCTATGAATATTTTAAACTGTACGTTTTCTTCTATTAACAGATTGCAGCGCTATAGAGGACTGCGAAGGTTTGTGAATTAATTGTAGACAGATAATTTTTACATTTGATTTAGTTAAAATGGAGTGACCCTCTCTCCCATTCTACCATTCTCTTTATCGCCAGCTCTTATTCACATTACTCATTCACTACCTACAAAAGTTTCCCTCATTCTTTTGTATCCTCCTATCTACTCTCCTGTTACAATTTGTTTCTGTCTCACTCCCCTGTCTCTGTTTGTTCTAATTTTTTTAAATTTTAATATTACCCTTTTCTTTTTTCCATCGTCTCTATCTGTGTGTGTATGTGCCTAATTTTTGTCTCTTTTTCTCGATCACTCTTTATGTGTTATATCTAGTTTTGTTATTGCAAGTGACATATATTTATTGAAGTTTCTTCCTCTAGAGTCTAGTTTCGTTTTTAGGTATATAAACAAATTGCGTAACGACAGATAGTTTAGTTTTAGGTATATTATCATATTGTGCAAAGACAGAAATAGGATCATCATATCGCCTACTATTCTTTCCATAATTTGCAGCTTTGTGAAATAGCTGTAGTGAAAGGTCCTCTAAAGTATCGGTATAAAAAAAGAGTGATATAGATAAATAAATAGACAAATACTTAGACCATCATCATTAAAACTAAATAGCTCTTATATAGCACTACCAATTGTCTTTATAACTTTTCTTTCCACAGAAAATCATAAGATGATACATGGTGAACATTGTGTAGTTGAGTTTAACCAAATCTATATAAATACAACGGTAGAAGAACGAAACGACCCAGATCTATGGTGCAGGTAAGCAGACGTCATGATATGACACAATTTAATTTAAAAAAAACTCAGTCTTGAAGTTATCATTACTGAAAGAACGCATTCGTAGTCTTGAAGTCATACCCATTGATTTTAGGCCTGTGTAGTCTTAAAGTTAACACCCTCAATTGCACACTTTACCAGTAACGGAGTGTGTCCTTGATTCGGCAAAATGGGTCCTTGTTATAGGTCACGGTGACTCGGTCACACGATTTTGTAAACATAACAAAAATAATAAGTAATGGAAATATTTTGTAGAGATGTAAAAGTCAAACATTATTATTGAGGGTTAATTTTAAAACTACAATGTCTAGATCTAAATCAATACTTGACAATCTGCCTAGATATATTATGGATCCACGCACCAATAACAAATAACAGTGTTCACTGCGGCAAGATAATTACAACACGAGAATAAAGAGTAGGCAAATATGTATAAACTTCTCTTCCTACAACATGCATTCAATGCATACAGCGCTCTTCTCTTATATACGCAGGACACAGCAACACAAAGGACTTTTTTATTGACTTTAGAACATAGAAGAGCCCACTTGCATCACGTATAATCAAAAATCAACAGGTAGAAAAAGACTCTTTGTAAAAGTGCCTGGGAATAACCCTCCAGGCACACCCATGTAAATACTATTTACAAATACAAAAGAAACCAAAAACTTTATTTTTAAGAAAACTGAACATTTTTCAAAAGACCAAAATTACGTGATCAATGTGTTTTGCAACGCCACACTCGAAACTATTTTCACATTTGTCATAAAGTATTGGGGTATAAATATTAAATTGAGTGACAAAAATCACTCGGATAGAATTGTGAAAAAGGTCAGAAAGATAACAAATACCCATTTAGCATAAGTCGACGAACTTTATTTGAAGGACCGCTCTTCAAAAAATCCAATACATTCTAAAAGTTAACAAACACTACCTTTTACGCCTATATGGAATATCATTGCGTAGTGGTAGACTTCTTTCATACAGAACTATATTAGAAATACAAGAATTAATTTCTCTCCACATCACTTAGAGTGCAGCGAGAGTCATCTTTGTACAGTATAAGCTACTACATATATTCATATTCTAATTTTAACTGTAATTATTGAAAATATGTTTTTCTAATTGACGATTTCGACGTGAATTGTGTATGTGTGAGTACTTATGTGTGAATGCGTGTGAGTTTTGTAACCTGTTAACAATATACTGTGCACCCATCTTTTTTATTCCGTAACTAGGGCACATTTTGCACATGGACTTACAAAAATTTGTCTGATCTTATTAACTTAGTCATCTGAACCCTGCCTTTCAAAAATATAAAATATTATAAACAATTTATCTCTTACAGAAATGGCAATACGTTACTGGAGTGTTTCTGTCGAGTGCCTTGTAAGATGACGCCAATCTTAACATATCAACTAAACGAAATCATGCAAAAGTACTCTCCAACATGCGGTAAGTATATTCTGGGATGGATACATTAAACGGTACTAGACTTTAAGCAACATGCCTTAGTTTTCTGCTGTCAAAAGATAAAAAGTAAAGCTGTCATACGAAACTTAATGTAGAGAGATTGTACGTTGCTAAATTTAGAGAAATTAAACTTACTTTCCCGTACTAATTTAGTGCAATGAAACTTCGTTTACAGTACAAAACATAGCGTAAAAGCCTTACGTTTACTTACGAAAATGTATGTATACATTTACACTTTCAAAAACGGCGTGTAAAGACATAGATACAAAAACACAAAGTTAGGGCAATGGTACTAAAACATGACTTGCGGACAATGTTACTAAAACATAACGTACTGACAAAGGTACTAAGTTATGACGTGCGTACAATGATACTAAGATATGACGTCCAGACAAGGCCACAAAACACGAAGTGCGATATTTTGATCAGTTAATTGCAATATTTATTTAAAATGTATAAAAGATCGCAGCTTTGAATATCCCTCTCCACAATGATACTCATCTTCACCTTCTCTCCCTCTCTCTCTCCCTCTCTCGCTCTCTGTCTCTAGAGCTAAACTACAATATTTCGGGCTGTGTGAACGTGTCAGAGGGAAACGAGACTTCAGCCAATATTTCTAGTAAGTCCAGCCTTTTAGTAATTGTGTGTGTCCCAGATCTGTTTAAGAATACTATACGGGGACGGGTGCCCAGGTGACACTGAAACAATTTTACCATGCTTCAGCATATCAGTCAAATAATGATGGTGATGTGGTTGTGGTGGTCGTGATGATGGTAGTGGTGTTACTGCTGCTAATGGTGGTGGGAATGATGATAAAATTATATGTAGCCATATAAAGACTCTAAATGTTAAGGATCGATATAATATTTATGATGATGATGATGATGATGATGATGATGATGATGATGATGATGATGATGATGATGATGATGATGATGAAGATGATGATGATGATGATGATGATGATGATGATGATGATGATGATGATGATGATTATGATGATGATAATTAAGATGATTAGGATGATGATGGATATAATGATGATGATGATAATGATGATAATAATGATGATGGTGGTGATGGCTGGGATGTTAATGCTTATAATAGCAATGATGGTAATAACATCTATCTCTAAGAATGATGGTGATAAAGGTTATGAATTTTAAGACAATGATAACCAAAACGGTACTCTCGGTCTTTGAAGACGTCCAGGTGGTTGACCTCAAGGCCGAGTATCTGGGAGGAGAGCAAGTCTTGGTCACCTGGAACGTCACTGAAGGAGCCAGCAACCTGGACGGATTTAACGTCACATATAGGGTGAGTCACTGGTTTAGGATTTTACATCACATATAGGGACGAGTCACTGGTTTAGGATTTAACGTCACATATAGGGGCGAGTCACTGGTGTAGGATTTAACGTCACATATAGGGTGAGTCACTGGTTTAGGATTATTACATCACATATAGGGTTAGTCACTGGTGTAGGATTTAACGTAATGTTTTAGGATGACTCTTCGAGGTGAGATTGAACATAACATATACGGTGAATCATTAATGTAGGCCGTTATGTCTTTCTATTGAACCACTAGTGTAGGCGTTTGCGTCAAAAGGTGGGTACGTCAATAGTTTGGGCCTTAACGTCATATTATGAGTGCGTCACTTGTGTAGACTTAAACTTAATGTATAGTTTGAATTACTGGTGATGACTTAGACGTCATATAATAGAGTGAGTTACTAGTGACATCTTTTAAGAAATAAAGTTTTCTGTTCTTTATGACGCTTAAAATAGTTCATTGTACATTTATGTATTAGCAATAACAAGTCTTTTTACTTTTCAACTTAAACAGAGAAGAAAAGAAAAATGAGAAAAAAAGTATGAAGTTTGTTCTAAGATTTTGTTTCAACTTGAACAGAGAAGAAGAGAAAAACGCCACCCATTTCACACTAGGGATTTCTATAAAACGTAGATGGATTTATTTCATACAAAACGTACCATTCTATATTCCTATTGATGATGTACACAGAGATGTCCACGTTACCATATCATCAGAGATTCAGGACAGGTAGAGTTCCTTACTTAAATAAAAAATGATATTAAAAAAAAGATTTTGTTCTTTCTGCTTATTGCACTAAAGTCTTTTTACTTTTCAACTTAAACAGAGAAGAAAAGAAAAATGAGAAAAAAAGTATGAAGTTTGTTCTAAGATTTTGCAACTTCCGTCAAGAACACAGAGATAAATTTAAAAAAAAATAGACATGTTATTTTTCTTTACACAACCAAATTGAAGGTTCCGTGGTAACAGCACCAAATTCACACGAATAATGATAAAAAGCGATCCCTTGTCATTGCCTCTGTTAGAATCGGTAAAAACGGATTAGAAGTATATAATTACCTTAACTTGTCTTTTTTCAGGTTTTCATCAAAAAACCATTATCACCGTACATGTTTCAAGAGGTGGAACCATCTGTTAATGAAGACGGGCTGTTCAGCGTGGTTTTGAATGTTGCCAAGAAGTCCAGGTGTGTTTGGGTTGGGGCTGTTAACTTTGCAGTTAAAGCGACTTACGTTCGCTTAGAGATCTGGTATCACGTTTTTCCCTATTGTTTGAATAATTTTTCAGTAAAATCTTTTTTTTCATTATAATATGTAGATTAATAACACTAATTTATTCTTTAAACAATGAAAAGGAGCAAAAATGAGACACAGTCATGGTAATCCCGCCCTGTCTATGTATGGCAGCACGTAAACTTGTCAGACGTTAGCCTTGGGTCCCGTCCGCAATTTAAATTTTAAAAGTGCTGGTGCTGGATGTTAGGCAAAGAGAAACAAAAGACAAGAAAACCAGCAGGTTCTACTTCCACTATCTTCCCTCTTTGTTATAGATGTTATCTCTAGACTCTTAGCAAAGCGATAGGGATAAACCTTTTCATTTTACGTTTTAAACTGTGGATCTCCTGAGTTGGAAACTAAACGCTCTATCTCTTGTGCCAAATCCCAACCACACACTTGTCCTACTTTGAGATGTTCTTGTATACCTCCAGCCGTACCGAGGTGCAGTACCTTCCAAGCCTCCAGACAACAATCGAGTTTGCAGCCGGTGAAGAAACTGTGGACTCGGTCACAGTCCAGCCATTTGATGTCTATGGTCTGAAGGCAGGTGGACGTATACTGTGTCAGGTAAGATGTCGTTTCCAGTGTCACGCAAAGCATAGTTAGGATGTTGCGCTACCTTAAACAAGCTGCTTGGTTCGACGGCCAGCACAGAAGAACAACATACACGTGTGTGTACAGAGAGAGAGAGAGAGAGAGAGAGAGAGAGAGAGAGAGAGAGAGAGAGAGGAAGAGAGAGGAGAGAGAAAGAGAGAGAGAGAGAGAGAGAGAGAAAGAGAGAGAGAGACAGAGAGACAAAGAGATAAAAAGACAGAGAAATATATATATAGAGAGAAAATGTGTCATGGGAAGTGATTCCCATGTAATTTGCCGTACAAAAAATAGAAAATATCATAAAATGAGCAATAAATAACAATAAAAACCACCCCCACCACCACCACGTAGTAGTAGTAGTAGTAGTAGTAGTAGTAGTAGTAGTAGTAGTAGTAGTAGTAGTAGTAGTAGTAGTAGTAGTAGTAGTAGTAGTAGTAGTAGTAGTAGTAGTAGTAGTAGTAGTAGTAGTAGTAGTAGTAGTAGTAGTAGTAGTAGTAGTAGTAGTAGTAGTAGTAGTAATAGTACAGTCAAACCTGTCTAAGACGACCACTGAAGATCCTGGGTCAAAGTGGTCGTCTTGGACAGGTGATCGTCTTGGACAAGTCAAAACTGTACTACTACTACTACTGCTACTACTACTAGATCGTGTGTAAAGTAAACTATAATTATGAACAATTGTTACCGATTTAACTTTAAACAAAATTGTCGTTTTTTTTACATAATATGTGCAGGTCTAATATCCCATTTTATCACAGGGGTAATGTAAAAATATACTCGTTCTGTTATTATTTAAATGTGTGTATCCTTTACATGCTTTGTCTGTCTCTGTCACATCTCACCTCTCACCCTCCCCCCTTACGCTCTCTCTCTCTCTCTCTCTCTCTCTCTCTCTCTCTCTCTCTCTCTCTCTCTCCTTCCCTCCCTCTATCCTCGTTCTTTTCTTCCTCTCCCTGTGTCTGGATTTTTTAAAACGTTTCATCATAACCTTTTTTCACGTTTTGTTTCATATAGACACCCGCCGTCCCTAGATAAAGATATCCGCTGGACAAAAGGACTTCTGTTCATCTCAACAAGAGTGTTTTAGTTTACAGTTAAGAAATATAATTATTTGAATTTCCATTTTTTCCTCCTTTTTAAAATTTGTTTTTATCTATAGCAAGTCTAAACTTTTAGTATGTAATTCAAAGGATCTTCGAAATCTTTCTTTTGAGTAATCCTTGTTGGTCTCCTTTTTTTGTAATCAGGTTTTTTTTTGGTTAATAAAAAATATTTCTCATATGCGTTTACTTTTATTCGTTAAATCATTCAAAAAGCAATAAATACACAATAATTATTTTATATAAATAATAAGATTCATCAAAATTCATGGGGATTGTGGGGTGCACAACGCTGACAAAAGTACTGAAGATTTCAAAACAAAACTTTTACACTGTCTGAAATCCAGGTTCATTTTTCATCAAAGAATATTATAAGAATCGATCACGTGGTATTTTTTATAAAGAGAAGAAAAACCATCCGTGCTGAAAATCATCACCGTTACTCTTTTACGCTTCTCAAACTTTAACTATCTCACCAATACACTAGGTTTCTTGTACGTTCTCTCCCGTCTTGATACAATCCTATTTTAGCTTTTGTTTTGACATTTTTGCTCTATGTTGATGCCGCTATCTTTTGTTGTATATCCTCTATGTTTTGAAAGTTTAATCCATGTTTCAAATCATTCAAATCGCAGACTATTCGGTCCTACTGTGGTCAAAGGGCACTAACAAAAATAAAAAAACGTAGTTTTATTGGAAAAAAAACAACGAATATATCTTTATCGGAGCGCTTTTGTCATCTCGTATTCCAGAGTCGAAGAAACTGAATTACCTTTTAGATCCAAACTATCTTAATTTCGATGAAAGTCGATGTATATCGAGTTTCAACTTGGAATTGGTGTTTTTTTTTACTTCTACAGATCCCTACAAGAAATGTCTGTGTCCATAAGTTTTGTTCTGATAGCGCTGTAAAAAAGTTAAAAATTTCTTGCTAAAAAAGTTGATTTTTCACCATCTGCCAAAAATAGTTTGTTTCACCAGCAGTTTTCTGACGATCGACACTTTTTAATCTTAAATAGGTCAATTGAAGAAAAGGTCGGGTAGTTTAGAAAAATTGGATGCCAGCATGACAAGTCCCTGTATTTAGAACTTAGAGGGGTTGGCGACTGTAACGTGTAAATAAGTAAAATAACTCTAACAGTAGATAATAAATTGCCTTTTATTCAAAAAATGTATTATATGTCCTAGTCCTACTACAACATATATATGTTCAATAAAAACACTAAAAAGCGTTGTAAACTTTGAAACGAATAAATGTCAGCTTTAGGATTTGGACAAAAACAATGTTGCGCAGAATTTCAAAAAAATGTTAAACTGCTTTAAAAATAAAGTCAGAGTAGAGTTTATACAGAAAAAAATATTGTTGCTATAGAGTTTGGTACTAAAAACTATAGCAATATAGCTTGGTAACAAAGCAAAAGTCTCCCAGTAGAGTTTTAATGTAAAAAATATTTTTGCGATAAAACTTGGAACCAAAGTTTGTCATATAGAGCTATGTACAAAACAAAATATCGCGGTAGAGCATACTACTAACAAAACAAAACATAATGGCGCTGTAAACTTTAAAACAAAAAAAATGTCAGCTTTAGGATTTGGACAAAAATATGTTGTGCAGAATTATTTGACAAAAAATGTCCCAGTAGAGTTTGACCAAAAAAAGTCATAATAGATTAAATACAGAAAAACATAATTGTTTTTTTATAGAGTTAGGTAATCATAACTCTAGACAAATAACTTGGTAACAAACCAAAAGTCTCCTAATAGAGCTTAAAAATAAAAACAGTACAGTTTTTATGTAAAAAAATTGTTGCGATACAGCTTAGAATAAAAAAAATGTTGCCGTACAACTTAGTACATAATAAAATATATCGCGGTAGAGCATAATACCAAAAAAAAACAAAGTATAATGGCGCTGTAAACATTCAAACAAAATAAATGCCAGCTTTATGATTTGGACAAAAAATATGGTGCGCAGATTTATTGACATAAAAAGTTGTCCCAGTAGAGTTTGACAAAAAATCAGAGTAGAGTTTATAAAAAAAAGATTGTTTTAATAGAATTTGTTACTAATATCTATAGACATATAGCTTGATTACAAAACAAAAGTCTCCCAGTAGAGCCTAAAAAAAAAGAAGAAAAGTAGAGCTGTTTTACATAAAAAATTGTTGCAATAGAGCTTGAAATAAAAAAAAAATGTTGCTGTAGAGCTTGGTACATAATAAAACATTTTGCGGTAGAGCTTTTACAAATAAAAATGTCCCAGTAGAGTTTGGAAAAACAAGTCAGAGTAGAGTTTATACAGAAAAAATTGTTGTTTCAATAGACTTTGGTACTAAAAACTATAGACATATAGCTTGGTAACAAAACAAAAGTATCCCAGTAGAGCTTAAAAAAATAAAGTACAGTTTTTATGTAAAAAAAGTGTTGTGATACAGCTTGGAATAAAAAAAAAAGTTGACTTAGGACTTGGTACATGATAAAATATATCGTCGTAGAGCATAATACCAACATAACAAAACATAAGAGCGCTGTAAACATTACAACCAAAAAAATGCCAGCTTTAGGATTTGGACAGAAAATATGTTGCGCAGAATTAATTTGCGAAAAAATTGTCCCATTAGAGATTGACTAAAAAAGTCATAGTAGAGTTTATAAAAAAAATGATTGTTTTGATATAGCTTGGTACTCATAACTATAGACATTTAGCTTGGTTAAAAAACAAATGTCTCCCAGTAAAGCTTAAAAAAAAAAACAGTGGAGTTTTTATGCAAAATAATGGTTGCAATAGATTTTGGAATAAAAAAAAATGTTGCTGTAGAGCTTGCGGTAGAGTTTCAAACCAAAAAAATCAAAATATAATGGCGGGGTAAACAATAAAACAAACAAAAAAAACTTTTGCTTTAGGATTTGGAAAAAAAAATGTTCCACAGAATTTATTGTCAACGAAAATTGTCACAGTGAAGTTTGCCAAAAAAAAGTCAGAGTAGACTTTACACAGAAAAAATTGCTGTTCCAAAAGACTTTAGTATTAAAAACTATAGACATGTAGCTTGGTAACAAAACAAAAGTCTCCCAATAGAGCCTAAATAAACAAAACAGTACAGCTTTTATGCAGAAATTGTTGCGATACAGCTTGGAATTAAAAAAATGTTGCCGTAGAACTTGGTACATAATAAAATATAATGCGGTAAAGCTTCAAACCAAAATAAATTAAAATATAATGCCGGGGTAAAGTTTAAAACTAAAAAAACATCTTAGCTTTAGGATTTGGAAAAAAAATGTTCCACAGAATTTATTGACAAAAAAAATGTCCCAGTAAAGTTTGATAAAAAAAGTCAAAGTAGAGTTTATACAGAAAAAATTGCTGTTCCAAAAGACTTTAGTATTAAAAACTATAGACATTTAGCTTGGTAACAAAACAAAAGTCTCCCAATAGAGCCTAAATAAACAAAACAGTACAGCTTTTATGCAGAAATTGTTGCGATACAGCTTGGAATTAAAAAAATGTTGCCGTAGAACTTGGTACATAATAAAATATATTGCGGTAAAGCTTCAAACCAAAAAAAATTAAAATATAATGCCGGGGTAAAGTTTAAAACTAAAAAAAACATCTTAGCTTTAGGATTTGGAAAAAAAATGTTCCACAGAATTTATTGACAACAAAAATTGTCCCAGTAAAGTTTGACAAAAAAAGTCAGAGTAGACTTTATACAGAAAAAATTGCTGTTGCAAAAGACTTTAGTATTAAAAACTATAGACATTTAGCTTGGTAACAAAACAAAAGTCTCCCAATAGAGCCTAAATAAACAAAACAGTACAGCTTTTATGCAGAAATTGTTGCGATACAGCTTGGAATTAAAAAAATGTTGCCGTAGAACTTGGTACATAATAAAATATATTGCGGTAAAGCTTCAAACCAAAAAAAAATTAAAATATAATGCCGGGGTAAAGTTTAAAACTAAAAAAAAACATCTTAGCTTTAGGATTTGGAAAAAAAATGTTCCACAGAATTTATTGACAACAAAAATTGTCCCAGTAAAGTTTGACAAAAAAAAGTCAGAGTAGACTTTATACAGAAAAAATTGCTGTTGCAAAAGACTTTAGTATTAAAAACTATAGACATGTAGCTTGGTAACAAAACAAAAGTCTCCCAATAGAGCCTAAATAAACAAAACAGTACAGCTTTTATGCAGAAATTGTTGCGATACAGCTTGGAATTAAAAAAATGTTGACGTAGGACTTGGTACATAATAAAATATATCGCAGTAGATCATAATACTAAAAAACAAAATATTATGGCGCTGTACACTTTAAAACAAAACAAAATGCCAGCTTTAGGATTTGGACAAAAAATATGTTGCGCAGAATTAATTTGTGAAAATATTGTCCCAGTAGAGTTTGACAAGAAAAGTCAGAGCAGAGTTTAAAAAAAAAAGATTGTTTTGATAGAGCTTGGTACTCATAACTATAGACATATAGCTTGGTTACAAAACAAATGTCTCCCAGTAGAGCTTACAAAAAAAAAAACAGTAGAGTTTTTATGCAAAAAAATTGTTGAAATAGAGCTTGGAATAAAAAAAATGTTGCTTCAGAGCTTGCAGTAGAGCTTCAAACCAAAAAAATGAAAATATAATGGCAGGGTAAACTTTAAAACAAACAAAAAACATCTTAGCTTTAGGATTTGGAAAAAAATGTTCCACAGAATTTATTGACAAAAAAATTGTCCCAGTAAAGTTTGACAAAAAAGTCAGAGTAGAGTTTATACAGAAAAAATTGCTGTTCCAAAAGACTTTAGTATTAAAAACTATAGACATTTAGCTTGGTAACAAAACAAAAGTCTCCCAATAGAGCCTAAATAAACAAAACAGTACAGCTTTTATGCAGAAATTGTTGCGATACAGCTTGGAATTAAAAAAATGTTGACGTAGGACTTGGTACATAATAAAATATATCGCAGTAGAGCATAATACTAAAAAAACAAAACATAATGGCGCGTTAAACTTTAAAACAAAAAAAAATGTCAGCTTTAGGATTTGGACAAAAAAATGTTGCGCAGAATTAATACCAACAAAACAAAACATAATGACCCTGTAAACTTTAAAAAAATGTCAGCTTTAGGATTTGAACAAAAAATATGTTGCGCAGATTTAATTGACAAAAACATTGTCCCAGTAAAGTTTGGCAAAAAAAAGTCAAAGTAGAGTTTATACAAAAAAAAATGATTGTTTGGTAATAAAACAAAAGTCTCCCAATAGAGCTTACAAAAAAGAAGAGTAGAGTTTTTATGCAAAAACTTTTTTTGTAACAGAGCTTGGAACCAAAAAAATGTTGCAGACATTTAAAGCTTGGTACATAATAAAATATATTGCGATAGAGCTTTAAAATAAAAAAAAACAAAAAACAAAAACATAATGGCGCGTTAAACTTAAAATAAAAAAATCAGCTTCAGGATTGGGACACAAAAAATGTTGCACAGTTTTTATTGACAAAAAATTTCCCACTGGAGTTTGGAAAAAAAGTCAGAGTAGAGTTTATACAGGAAAAACTATTGTTGAGATAGAGGTTGGTACTAAACAACTATAGACATATAGCTTGGTAACAAAACTAAAACCTCCCAGCAGAGCTTGAAAAATAAAACAGTAGAGTTTTAATGTTAAAAATAAATTTGCTATAGAACTTGGAATCAAAATCTGTCGTTGTAAAGCTAGGTAAAAAAATTTATATCGCAGTAGAGTTTAGTACCAATAAAAAAAACTATAATGACGCGGTAAACTTTGAAACAAAAACAATGTCAACTTTAGGACTTGGACAAAAAAAAAGGTCCAACTAGAGTTTGACACAAAAAGTTAGAGTAGAGTTTATACAGAAAAAAATGATTATTTAATAGTGTTCGGTACTAATAACTATAGACATATAACTTCGTTACAAAACAAAAATATCCCAGTAGAGCTTACAAAAAAGAACAGTAAAATTTTCATGCAAAAAAAAAAATTTTGCAATACAGCTTGGAAAAAAAAATGCCGTGGAACTTGGTATACAATAAGATATATCGCGGTATATCTTAGTTTCAATAGAACAAAACATAATGGCGCTGTAAAATTAAAAAACAAAACAAAAACGCCAGCTTTAGGATTTGGGCAAAAATATGTTACGCAGAATTAATTGACAAAAAAAATATCTCAGTACAGTTTGACAAAAAGAAGTCAGAGTCGAGTTTATACAGAAAAAAAAAGATTGTTTTGATAGAGTTTGGTAATTATAACTGTAGACATAAAGCTTCGTTGCAAAACAAATGTCTCCCAATAGAGTTAAGTTTTTATGTAAAATACATTGTTGGTATACAGCTTGGAATAAAAAAAATGTTGCCGTACAACTTAGTACATATTAAAAAAAAGTCCCTGTAATGTTATAAAAAAAAAGGTCAGAGTAGAGTTTATACAGAAAAAAAAAATTTGCTGCGATAGGGTTTGGTACTAAATACTGTAGACATATAGCTTGGTAACAAAACATAAGTCTTTGAGTAGAGTTAAAAAAAGAGTAGAGATTGTATGTAAAACAAGTTTTGCGATAGAACTTGGAACCAAAATTTGTCGTTGTAGAGCCAGGTACAGAAAAGCGCTTTATCGGGTTCAAACATTTACGCGCAGGGCTCTGGTCGAGTTATATAAAAGGCAATAATAAAAGAAAACCCAACTTAAAACACAGTAGATGTAATGACAAGGATCTGTCAGAGTTAAAAGTACAAAAAAAAAACAAATTCTATTTCCATTTGTTGTTATCGAAAATGGAAAAAATACATCTAAAAACGTTTACAAATATCTTGTAATGATCTTTATAAACACTTGTTTTAAAATCCTCTAGAATTTTCGAAACCTACACAGCAACAGGACTGACACCAAACAGTGCCTTGTCATAGTAGTGCAAAGTAGTAATAGACAAGCATGTGGAAAAATGTGTTACAAGTGCGAGAAATTACAACTGAATGTAGGCATAAAACAGTGATGAGCTAACGTATTTTTTTCTTCTCCCGTTGAATTTAAGGTTTGTTACCCACCTTTCTTTGCCCAATAGAAAGAAAAAAGGAGGATCAAAGTGTGGGTGTGTTTCAGAAATTTTCACTGATAAATTTTGCTGTGGGTGGTCTTCTGTTTTACGGTACAAAATAATATCCATCGACCTTTGCCTTGGTCGTCTGCTTGTTCTCTTTTATTTGCAATATGTTTATAGATTTACATCATTTATAACATAAGAAATTGTGTGAAAAACATCAGGCTTTAAATGTTGATTCCAATGCAGTCTGTTTGATATTTTATTGTCAGTGTCATAAATGTATATTTGTGCAAATTTAGATTATTTTCCATCTGTATTTGGTTGTAGATGATCAATTCTATGACAAACAGTGCCACTTACTCTTAAACAGTATACCCATGCCGGTAACATGTCCTTATTTACAAGAAGCGATTGGAATGCAAAAGCTAAAATGTAACTTCGAATGTTATTTCATGACATGTCCTCATTTACAACAAGCGATTCGAATGCGAAAGCTAAAATGTAACTTCGAATGTTATTTCGAAAATGTCTAGATTCTGCCGTATCCCCCACAAACCGCTGGAGTCAATGTTCCGTTAAATTTTGGAAGGGTGGTAAATTCACTTGACCATTGGCACAGTATAGTAAGCATCCTTCTGTGGGCCATAAGTTTGCGTCACAAAATTGACATATCTTTAACATTAACAAAAAATTGTGGACAACAATATTGAAATTGTCATGGTTTGAACCAGTTGGTGGTGTAAACGTAGAAGCTGCCTGACTGATGTGAGATGAACACGGTAGTGGCGATGTAGATCTAATCCTTGTAGGTCTATCTGCTTCTTGTGGAGGTGTAGAAGATCTAAAGGAAGAGTTACGTTGTGGCGATCTAGATCTATGTCTGTTTACACTTTCTCGTAGTTCTAGATTTCGATCAGTATCAGTAGGCCTAGATATGGATGATTTCAACTGCTGTATTGTCATTGTTTGCGACAGTTGGCTATGGGTTTGTGCTCTCTAGGGTGGCGTTAGAATCGCGGAGGCGGTTCAAGGTGGGTGTTAGGACCAAGCGAAAGAAAACGCAACGTGGTGTTCTGCTGATGATCCCCCATCAGCTAACAACTCACGCTGAGGACTGCTTGACTTTGGTGTTTTTGTGGGAACCGGTATTTCCAGTCCCCATCACATTCAAACGTACTTGACGGAAACTCTATCTGCCTTCATTATTGCTGTCAGTGGATTTTGAGACGGCTGACCGAACATTTCTATATTCATGTGCTTGCATTTGCGTGTTGTGTGGGTGAGGGGTGTTTACACATCCATTGTTCCACGTCCCTTGTTTGGTCTCCATTTCTCTGTGAAGCTGGATTATGGGGGGTCGCTAAATCCCCTAGCCAAGTCGGGTCAACTCTTTAAAAAGGAGTTGTAGAAGTGTTAGTTGGCGGTCGTCTAGAATCCCGGCTTCCTGCCTGCTTGTCTTTTCAGTCACGCAATCTCAGACCTCGTGAGACCGCGTCCTATTTGGATGTCGCTAGGCCTGTTGTCCTCGGTTCTGTGGGCCGTCAACCTTAGGTTAGCTTAGTTTTACGTTTTGGGCTGTCGAGCCTTTTGGGTTTTGTCTCATTATTTGAAGGGGGTGACCAGCTTATTGCCAGTTATTACTCCATTTTGTAGCTTTTTAAGGCAGATTGCACTGATATCAGCTATGGTAAAAGTGATCACAATATAAAGTTGTCTGAAGTATAAATCCAAAATAAGTCTTCTGTATTTCAGTATTAATTATGTAATTTGTTTGTGGTTTGTTCCGAAATCTGGTAAGATATTAGTCAATATAATTTTGTTGAGATCGAATCTGTTATGATTTGTAAGTGCCATGCCTTTTTGATGGATATACTGTTTGGCTCCTTCCCATTTTCTACAGGTTCTAAAAAATGGTTCTTGGCAGAAGGGGCACTGTTCATTTTGGTCCGAATTTCGTGATACTGTATATTAGTCTGAAGTTGATTTATTTTGTACTAATCTCAATTTATGTGTGTATAGTGTTGGAACGCTGGTTCTACATCTACTATTTGAATAGGCACAAATGTTTCATTCTTTCATATGGAGGCCGGAACGGTCTGGTTTGGCAGTTTTTTGTGTATGGGTTCGAATCTCCCACATGGTTCAGGTACTTCGGATGACGCTTATCGTTTAATGGAAGCTAAAGTGCTGTATTCTGTTGATTAGTCGCTGGAACCTGATCAGGTTGAGGCTTAAGAAATATTTCATCAGAGAAAATGTTGATGCTGAGGAGACTTTCAATTTTAGCACTACATATTTATTTTGAGCAAAATATAAAATTGAAATATGCTTTTTTAAGTTAATTGTAGTTGGTAATTTCATTGCATTTTAATAATATTTCAAATGTAATTTTTTACCTAATGCAAACTGTCCCCTGTAAAAAATGTTCTGTCAAAACCCTTTAATGCACGACTTGTTTCTAGATACTTAAAATCATATATGCAGAGTGGTATTGCTTTAACCAAGCTTGATACAAAAGATGATGCACGCACTTGCTACATATCTTTGTAGTTTTTTTTAACCAATCTGTCTGTGAGTACCCGTTGGGTTAGAAACTAGGTAATGATTTTGTCCACCAAAGCAAACATCTGCAAGCATTATGTCAGCGTTTGATTTTGGGCATCCCATTCCTTTTCATTTCTCCCTGGTATATCACGATGTATGTCATGACAATGTCCCTAATAAACTGTAAAAAGTGCCTTGGGTTACGTGTGCCCTCTGCGCTCTGCGCCTAGAGCTGCCATGCATTGCGGGTAGATGTTTGTATAACAAAAATCCAAAAATCCTCCACTACCATTTTTTGCTTCTGATTTTAAGCATGCAGTTGCCAATATTGTCATCTATACTGTCAGTTCCTCCCATGTTGGCATTGTACTTGGCAACAACACAAGTTATCGGAAAAGGAAACACTCCATCTTGTGGCCTTGCGTAGGGGTGTGATCTTAGCAACTCCTCAAATCTATTTATGAACATAGCGGAAGCCACAGCTTCTTTGGGACAGTCCTCACTGTTCTCCTAAAACATTCTGCATCGAGGCATAGGCACACAACTTGACAAAAAAAAATGATTACAATGCAAAGTTTATGCTCTGATTCTTCCATAGAGAAATATTCTTTGCCACACTGCTGAGTGTAAAGCTCTGTCATTTTACACATCCATCCTGTCACCTCATCATCAAAAAGTTCAAACAGCTGTGTGGTCGATAAACTATTGCTATCAATCCAATTATCAACTGCCGCAAACTTTTCGTCGCAGTCAGGTAGATCACGCTCCATCCACTTTCTTGATTTTACACAATTCACGAACTAGATCCCTCGATTCCTCATGCTCTCGACTCCCATCGCTAGAGCCAGGTCCACCATTATCAGTGTTAGGTCCAGACTCCAGATATAGCTCTCTGTCTACTCCTTCACTAGCCGGTGTGACATGGTAGCTTGCTTGTAGCTGTCGAGCGCTCAGATGGTGTATATCTTTTCCACATTCAGCACCACTGTCTTCGTCAGTAAATTCTGATGGAAAAGGTGGATCAATGTATATTAAATCCTGGTTTAAGGGCTCACTACATTCCATAATTAGATCAATGGCTGCATTGACAGTGAACAGTCTGGAATAAGAAACAAAAATAAAAATGTACAAGCTTGACATGTTCTACTAGAAATGGTACGGGTATTGAAAGGCAAACATAATGTCTAAGCCTTTCCATATGAGAATTTAGGAATTATTTTATAAACTAATTTTGAAGTTTTAAAAATAGCTTTGCCCTAAATGATTGTGCATAAAAACAATTGCCCTCTCGTGCATAGCGTCCCGAAAATAATAGACTAAAGTTCAATGAAAAATTATTTGTTTACCTTTAAACAAGTACGTATCGAGAACATTCTTCTGCGGCTTTGACAAAGCACATGTGTTAGCAGCGATTTTGGATCTCAATAAAAAAGTTACATTACACCGCACAACAAAACAGTTTTCAAGAAAGTGACATCACTGAAGACGAACAGACAGCTTTATTTTTTATAGTCCATTCCAGTCATATGACCTTAGACTGAAATTGAGGGGGTGTCCTATTAATGAGACGCCATGCGTGCATGTGTTTTACACCGACAAACCAATGGTGCTGAAAGTGATATTAGATCTATAAAACATTTATCATCTAGAAATAGATAGTTGGCTTAAGTAATCCTTTATTCTAGATCTAGATAGACTGATACAGTAAGCCTAAACTATAGAGCTAGATCTAGATATATTGTTCAGGTAAGGCTAGATTCTAGATATAGGCTAGATTGCTCAGGTAAGCCTAGATTTTGGATACATTATAGAATGCTCAGGTAAGCCTAGATTTTGGATATACGCTAGACATATTGCTCAGGTAAGCCTAGATTCTAGAGCTAAATTTAGATAGACTGCTCAAGTAAGCGTAAGCCTAAATTATAGGTTATCATTATTCATAATTGTATAGCTTTCTTGCACCAGTTAAAGTGCTTTTCCGCAGAAGCTGCCCACTCTAGGGCGAGAGGATTATTACAAGATTTTTAAATAAGAAATTGTTCTTATTACCTGATACATGATACTTAGTATACAACAACTTCCCAAGTGTTACGATCTTCTACAGTGGCGTGTGATGAGCTTAAATTCCACGAGTGCACAATCTGTGGGCCGCAAAGCCCTTGTCGGGGGTCTGGGGGCCGCCAGAAGCTGAAGCACTTTTAATATTCAAAACATAAAAATCGGTATCCTGGGGCTAAAAATATGCCACACATTGACCAAATTTAATTTTGATTTTTTGTTGGTGAAATGTAATACAAATAAGAAATTTTTGTTGACCAATGAAGTGACAATTGTGACAAAATTGTTTTTCGCCTGCAGCTTGAGTAAATAACTCTTACATGTATTCTTGAGCACATAATTGTCAAAAAGAGATTATGTAAGTGAAATAATATTCATTTTTTTATCTTGAGGACTGATGTTGATGCACATCTAAATGTCAGTTAGATCAATAACAATATTTCAAATCAACTACACAATAATTAAATGGGATCATAAGAAATGTTAACATTATAACATGGACATCACATTCATTAAGAAAAATATAAAATATAAATGTTATCGTTTGGAAGATCAATTAGTGAAATTTGAAAACGGGTTTTCAAATTCAAGACACGGAAGAAACAACAGCACAACCAGAGTGGTATCGGAGCAAATAGTACTTAGCTCTAGCAGACTCTAAAATTAGGGTTCTTACATTTGTTGAACATATACGCGTTCAAAAACTCATTTTTATACTTTTCAAAGCTTGTGATGATTGTTTATATTTTAATTGAAGGAAATTGAACATGTACCAGTAAATTACTAAAAACGAAGAAGGAGGGCCTGAGTGCGGATCGGAAAGTGTCCCACTTTTTATTCCGACCTCCGTAGGCCTAGCGGAACTTACAGTAGCTACATAGATTTATAAACACCTATTTATAGGCCCTATATCTATATATGAATGGCTATTATTACTCCCCCTTTTATTCCCCCCCTTTTTTTGACAAGTGCAATGCACTCAAACTTTAATAAAGGAACGCCACTGATCTTTTATTCAAGTAGTTGAAGCCCTCGAATTTGCGGGATGAAATTGTTTTATTAATACCTATGTTGGATTTGACGCTATGCTAACATTAAATGATTGATCAAGTGGTGTATTGTCAATTTGTCTTTGTTTGGGGCAGATGGCAGTGTAACTGTAGAAGCTGCCTAAGTGATGTCAGGTGGAGGCCTTAGTGGTGTCGGTCTATCTTCTTTTTGTGGTGTTGTAGTAGATTTAAAGCCGGATCAACGTTGTGGAGATCTAAATACATGTCTATTTTACTTTTTCATAAATCTATACATAGCAGGTATGAACATCTCTGGGAAAAACATAAACAACATCAGATACGCAGACGATACATCCCTAGTTGCAGAAACACCAGAACAACTACAGGCACTCTTGGACAAAGTGAACGAAGAGAGTGAGAAATGTGGACTCGCGATAAACGCTAAGACGACAAAAGTAATGGTTATCAATCGCAAAGACATAACACCAAAGATCAATATCAACATTGGTAACACTGTGCTAGAACAGGTCAGCACATTCATTTACTTAGGTCAATTGATCAGTGATGACAATAGAGGAGACCAAGACATTAAACGCAAAATCGGAATTGCAAAAACAAGTTTCAACAGCCTACTGAATACTTTTACATCAAATTCCATCAGCATGAAGACAAAGCTTCAACTACTCAAAACGTTTGTCTGGTCCACCTTGTTATACGGGTCAGAGACATGAACAAAATAGAAGCTTTCGAAATGTATGCATTTAGGAGAATAGGGAAGATATAATGGCGACAAAAATTGACCAACTACGAAGTGTTACAAAAATTGAACATAAGAAGAGAAATAGGGCAGTGTATTAGAGATAGGAAGCTGCAATATTATGGACACCTCATGCGTCATGAAAGTGTGATAAGAGATCTCTATAACGGCGAAGTGGAGGGCAGCAGAGGCCGGGGACGCCCCAGAACGAAATGGAATGACAACATCGCAGAATGGACGTGCTACTCGCTGGTGCAGTGCCAACGACTTGCGCAGGACAGATGTCAATGGAGGGCCATTGCAGCCAACCTTCGCAAGGAGACGGCACCCGGATGATGATGATTGGGATAAGTTTTTTTATGCCCTTTGGGAGTTGTTTTCTGTTAAGGCTTCTTCAAAGTAAGATCAAAGTTTCATTGAATTTAACATTGTGGATGTGATGTTGCTGTTTGGAATCTTTTATACTGCTCTGGGAAAAGTATTAGTCCCATTGATATTTTTTATGTTATGCATGTTACGTAGGCCTAATATATTCATGACAAACTAAAAACTGTGACTCTGCACCAAGAACATGCCTAAAAAAAAAAAAAGAAAAAAACAACAAAAAAAGAAAAAAGTGTAAGGTTCAGTGTGGATAAAGCTGAATTTTGCAGGATATTTAATTTTTACCTTGGGTGCAAGATGACTGCAGAGAGTTAACCTTTTCATGACCCACTACCTATAATACAGAACTGTACATTTTCAAACAATTGTTGGAATTTTGACGATCAAGACTTTTCAACATGATATTTTTCCCATGAAAATTAAATTCGGCAGCCCAACTTTTTTGTCTCTTTAGTTTCGGAGACCACTTTTTCTTTTCATGGCGTAATTTAATAAAGCACCTTACGTACATTTTTTTTTTAGTTTGGTCTCACTTGGTGTTGATCATTCAATAGGCCTTTTGCGTTATCATACATTCTAATGTGCGTAACTTACAAACAAGCTCTAGATTATTGTTTTTTCGTTTGTGTTTAAGTCAATATTGATAGGTGAACCAAATAAGCGTGGCCATTGTTTAGGTTTGCAGTGACTAATCGGGCTAAAAATCTGTATTTGCTTTCTCAAAAGTTGGCAGCTATGCTATTACGCGTATTCCCTATGGAGCCACCATTTTAAATAGTATAAAACAGCGGTTTCCTGAGAAGATTTCAGTGTCTTAAAACGGAAAAGTTTATACATGTTTTCCAATTGACTCATGGGAGCTCTGATAGCTCTCAATTGGTCAGAGATTTAAACTGAGACCTGAGGGTCCATTATTCAAAGCTTGGGTGGTAACCCTACCTGCATATAGGATTCTTTGGGAGATGCAGCGGAAGTAATATAATAATAAGTACATTTTTATAGCGCTTTATGCCGAGGCCTCAAAGCGCTTTACAAGATTCTTTCATTCGTCCATACTAATTGTACATCAGACACACCTACACCCATACAAACACACTGCACACACAGACACTCAATATCCAAAAAGCAAAATTTGACATGATATTACTTATCAAGAAAATTTTTAAATAGGTATGTCTTGAGGTGTTTTTTGAAAATTGCAACATTGCTTGCAGACCTCAGTGAAAAAGGCAGAGAATTCCAAACAATATTAACCCTTTCAGTCCAAACCCCCATTGATTAACAGTGGGAATTGACAAGCATTTTTCGACTCAATGGGTTAGCTAAAAGGTTGCCAATTAAATCTTTGACTCCGTTCAGATGCTGGAGAGTATGGTGACGAACGCAAGACCCACCCGAGCGGAGGCCAGCGATGTCGCCAACGCGATTCTAGACGGAACGGACTGTGTCATGCTGTCACGAGAGACTGCCCTGGGCAAGGAGCCTGCGAGGGTCGTGCAGACCTTGGCTCAGGTATGTGGGGGGAAGGGGGGGGGGGGGGGGTTGTTTTGTTTTGTTGATTCTGTTTTGTTTTGTGTGGAGTTTTTTTTGTTGATTTTGTTTTGTTTTGGTGGGGGTTTTGTTAAAAACAGAAAATGTATTTCTCTAATTTCATCCCCAAGTGGTTGGGTCATTGTCAGTATAATATAACCTGCTGAGACAGGTGTCCTGATATCCCCGCACCGTCTCTGTGTGGCAGCACCTAAAATTGCGAGACGTCAGTCTTTGGATCCGATATCCACAGTAGAGCCTATATTGTGCTGATGTTGGACACAAAGAAACAAGCCATGTCACTAAACAATCATGTATAACACATGCTGGGAAATATCAAAATAAAGTCATGTTGATTCCTCATAGAGTAAACAATTATTTAGAGCTAGAAATATTAAGCAGTACTCAGCACACACACACACAAAATTTCAATTCCCTGCTGCTTCCCTATAGCCTATTTCACGGCGTCGCATTAGTGATACTTTATTTAGCGCAGGCCCGTGGCGACTGATCGAGATCAATGGGGGTCAACCTTCGATCAGCGCAGGTAGCTTTCGTGAGTGTGAGTGAGTGTGTGCTATTATCGATGTATTGAGTTTTATTTTCATCTCTCAATATTTATATATGAAAAAGGCACATTAGTATTCAGAGCAAAGTTCAAACACAAAAAACTGTTAATTGTTTACAAAAAGAAAGAAAAAAATAATTCATGTATTTTTTATATTATCTGGTCAGAAGTTGAACGATTTTTTACATTACTGAAGGACACATCACATAAAATATTCAATATAAAAAAAAATTCTCAACGATTTTTTTTAAAATTTGTACATACTGTTCCTACAATCTTAGACCTTTATCTTACCAAATTACAAAGTGTTAACGAAAAAATTGTTGCTTGGCAGCTCAATCAGTACACTCCATCTTTTCCTCTCCTTAGTATTATTTAGGCATTACCTGATCACAGGTTTCAACAAACATTATTCTTGTAAATAATCAGAGAGATATATACAATGTTACTTTTTAAATGCAACTTCACTTTTTAAATGCAACTTCAACCCAATAAAGCAAGAAATTTTACACTCATTATGGTTTTTAAACAATAACATAATTCACTTACGGAGAGCAGACGCGATCTTGTGTAAGAGGCAATAATATTAGGTATACTTATTTTATTTAGTTTGCACAGGCGCTCTGCTTTATTTTCTATTAATTGGATGACTGTCTCTAGTACCTTCAATACAATACAGCAAGACATTTTACCCTCATTATGTTTTAGGCAATTTCCAGTTCATTTACAGAGAGCAGGTGCAATCTGTAGTAAATAAGTTGTTAATATGTAGTGCAACTAAAATGTTGGATTTTGGGGGAAATTCTATGCCGTGATTTATTTTACCTCCCTAAAAGATTTGTTAATGCCAAGCTCCTTGAGTGAGTTGCAACCTTACTAACCTCATGCTGATTCCAGATCTCCCAAGAGGCGGAAAATGCTCTGTACTATGACGCCACTTTCCGAGACCTGAGGTTCGCCACCCCCATCCCGACCAACGTAACTCACGCGACGTCCATCGCTGCTGTGGAGGCCGCTATACGGGGATCAGCCTCGGCCATCATTGTCGTGACCAACTCTGGCAGGTATTGTGCTCTATGACCAAAAGTATAATGTTGCGGTAGCTTGTACCTCTTCGTAAGGGGGCGCGGTGGTCCAGGGGTAGAACATTAGCTTGCGATGCTAAAGGTCCCGAGTTCGAATCCTGGCTGTTACGTTCCCTAATGGTTGGGTCGGTGTCAGTATAATGTGACCGGCTGAGACAGGAGTCGTGGTATCCCCTCCCTGTCTCGTGTGTGGCAGCACATAAAATTGTCAGACGTCCCGTCTTGGGGCCCGTCCACAATATAGCCTATATAGTGCTGATGTTGGACGTTAAACCAACCCAACAAGATGAAATTTTTTATTTTGAAAAATTAGCACACGTACATGGAATTTTTGGGGAGGGGGAGAAGGAGTGGTTTATTTGTTCTTGTATACTGTGCCTTAACTGTCAACACTGATAGCATGCAGCCAGCTGCTTATCCATTATCAATGTAAAGTTACTCTTTCAGCCCAGAACAGGTGATTGCTGTTACACCTACCACTATGTTGTCATTGCCATCACTAAATCTTGGTACTCTGTTAATGACTGGCAATAGGAAACAAAGAAGTTAAATGTAAACAGTGCTATACTATCCATCGTATCTACCATTGCATCTTAACCTTTTCCAATCATGCTGCACACTTATTGTGCGCATTGATTTGCTCTTGTGCTAGCCCATCTTTGCATTGAACTGCATGTCTTTCATTTTGAAATAATTTATATAAAAAATGTTACCTCTTATAAATTGGGGGGCGCGGTGGTCCAGGGGTAGAACATCGGCTTCCGACGCAAAAGGTCCCGAGTTCGAATCCTGGCTGTTGCGTTCCCTACTGGTTGGGTCGGTGTCAGTATAATGTGACCGGCTGAGATAGGAGTCATGGTATCCCCGCCCTGTCTCGTGTGTGGCAGCACATAAAATTGTCAGACGTCCGTCTTGGGGCCCATCCACAATATAGCTGCTGTACGTTAAACCAACCCAACCCTGCTGCTGTTGGACGTTAAACCAACCCAACCCAACCTCTTATAAATTTTTAAAATTTTCAAAAATTAGCACGCATACATGGAATAGGCCTTGAATCACGAGATGTGAAAAGGTTATGGTCAAGACAGAGGTTAGGTAACTGCTGAGCGTGTTGTCAATCTAAGAATAAAATAATCCCTGTTTCAGATCAGCACGGCTGATTGCTCGCTACCGGCCACACTGCATCATCATCGCCATCACGAAATCTCAGCACACAGCAAGACACCTGAACCTCTACAGAGGCGTGTTCTCTGTCATACACACAGGTGAGATACTGCTTTGCTTTGTGTGGGCAGAGGGATCCAGCATTCTGTAGTATTTTTTTTTTTAGTAGCCATTTTTTTGGTGGGGAGGGGAAGCTTTGTGTTGTAACCAAAAAAAATTCAAACTGTTTGTAGGTAGTTTATTCCTATTTGTTCTGATACTGATAGGGCTGGTTATGTTGAGCAGATTGCTTTTTAAATCATTAAAATCTATCAATATTTGTGGAAGTTATGAATGGTTTAGTGTGGGTTTGTTTTTTGTTGTTGTTTTTTTTTTAAATTTTGTTGGATTCTTATCAATTGCAATGTTTTCACTGTTTATTTAGATATCCGCCTCGTCTTAGAGTAGTCATATTGGGACAAATTGTTGATAATGATATCCTTTGTTGAGGATCTGTAGAAATCTTATGTGCTGTCACATTTTGAGGTTATTATATCTGAGATCAATTTAAATCATGTATAACTTTTTGCTGATTTTTTTTATTGTCTCTGTAACTGTGAACAGGTAGCAGTAATACAGAGTGGTACTGCGACGTTGATCAGAGGATACATTATGCACTCGGGGTGGCCATGGACCGGGGTTATGTCAGGCCAAATGACAAAGGTGAGAAATTATGGGGTGGGGGGAGCGATATTAGTTGAGTCCTTATTCCTCTTCACAAGGGGGTGATAACTAATTAAACAAAAGGGACATAAAACATGGGAGATTTTGTGAGAAAACTTTTTCAAGTTGCAGTATGTAAAGAGCTTATCAAAATGGACAGTTAATTTCGGGTTTGGTTTTTCTAATATTTTTTAAGCAATCACAATGAATCAGACACAAGTCGGAATTTTTGCATTTTTAATTATTCTTTCTGTGTTTAAAAGCATCAGATGCATTTTAAGAGGTTTTACTATATCATTTCTTGAAAAGTTACTCAATTTAAGTATATAATAAAAATAATAAATATATAGTATTTTTCTATTTCTAAAGAGCTCTTTCTCAAAGTTTATATCAGCAGCGTGTGCCTAATTCATGGTGGTTGCTTCACATCCGCTGTGTTGTTCGGGTTAAGTTTCAATCAGCCATCTCAATGGTAAATTTCGTCCCTCTAAACACTGGCGGGTCCCCCTGCACTACAATATAGATCTAGCCGTTACTGGCGTGTGTGGCGGCATATAAAGTTGTAAGACATTAGTTTTGGGGCCTGTCTAGTACAATATAGCCTCTATAGTGCTGACGGTAGACGGGCAACTAACTTTTAAAACTCGGGTTAAGTCTTAATGAGCCATCTCAAAGATAAAATTCATGCCACTTAAAAGCCACAAAAATGAGAAAAGAGCTTCTTTTCAGATTTCTTTTCATTGTGCATGTTCCACATGTTAATCTACTTGTGTCTTTATCCTTTTCCCCATCACACCACAGATGTGCGCATTGATATGCTATTATCATTATGCTAACACATCTTTGCTTTTAACTTCACATCTTCCATTAAAAGTAAAAAAATCAAAGCTTTTGCCTTTAATAAATTCTTTAAAGATTCCCAAAAATAAGGCTCACAAAAGGAATATGCCTTGAATCATGAGATGTGAAAAGTTTTATAAATTCTAAAACAAGTTACCTGAAAACAGTGCGCACACAAGGAATAGGTCTTGAATAGGGCGTTGTGAAAAATTAACAAATTCTAAATAGCAATTTTTTAATATTATGCGCTCACGAGGAATAGGCCTTGAATAGGGTGTTGTGAAAAATTAACAAATTCTAAACAAAATTTTTTTTAATAGTGCGCTACAAGGAATAGGCCTTGAATAAAGCGATGTGAAAAGTTTAATAAATTATAAATAAAAATTGTGCACACACAAGGAAAAGGCCTTGAATCATGTGCAGTGAAAGTTAATACAGCAAATCAACTCAACATGTGAAAAATCAACAAATTCTAAACAAAAATTATTTAAAAATATTGCGCATACAAGGAATAGGCCTTGAATAAAGGGATGTGAAAAGTTTAACAAATTATAAATAAAAATTGTGCACACACAAGGAAAAGGCCTTGAATCATGTGCAGTGAAAGTTAATACAGCAAATTTTCTCTCACAGCGGTGCTGGTGACTGGATATCAAGCGGGGCCGGGCTCCACCAACTGTGTCCGCTCCATCGTGGTCCCGAGGCGCGAGGAGAAAGCTTCCTACCTGGCCATAGTCTCGCACACAAACAATGACGATGACAGCTGCAGCGATTAGAATGATTGGTGCGCCGTTGAGATATTCTCCCTGGGATCGCCATCGTCTGTTTTTGTTGGAATTGTTACATATGCATATACAACTGAAGATGTGCTTGAAATCACCTACTATGCTTAACTGGATATATGTATAATTATAAGGAGTGTTATTTCATAAGAGTCGTTCTACTTTGTTTGGAAGACGTGACTAACAGCGTAGTCTATCGTGGGAAATAAACGGTATAAAATTGCCCATTTTTTCTTCATTTTTTGTTATGGTATTAAATTTTGAATTACAAAATTTATGCCCATTGGATCTCCCTCGTTGTAGAACAATAAATGGGGAATTATTTAAAGATCTTATGGTGTGTTAGTGTTATTTTGGTCTACCTACGAGATAGACCATTATGTTAAAAATGTAACATGTTACAAAATATCTCCAGATTGTTGTTTCGTAGTATTTTTTTTTTCATTTTTTGCACATGAAGCATTGACTGCTCTTCTGTGAGTCACACTGAGTGCTATTGCATATAAACTAACCAAATTTGAAACAGATTTCAAGACTTCCGGCTAGGTTACACAATTCTTTGTGAAATAACATTCCCTTTAAGATTCTGGTGGCATATGTGTGAAGGTATGGGTGCAATCGGTAAATGAAAATATATGAAATTTAAGATACATTTCTGTGTCTCTATGGATTAATGTTTCATATTTTTTATTAACTTTGACTCTGAAACTTAATGCCAAGTTAATGTCAAAGAAGTGAATGCTTCAAGACCGAGACTTAATGTGTTTGTTGGACAGAACACCGCTTCAAGGACACTAGAGATATTTTGTTGATAAAATGATTGGGATCTTTGGCAAGTAAGTTGTGGAATGCAAATAAGGCACACTTTGTAATCAACTGATTTCTTTTATCTTGACTTTATGTGCATGGAATAAGAATGGCATTTTGTTTGTTCTTAAAGAAAAAGCTTATACATATTCTTAATGGTCCCATTAACTTCATGTAACTAACCTTGTTGTTTTGTTTTTTTTGTTTTCAATTATTTTAATTCTTGAATTTGCAAAACGCTCTTGGACTGTCAACTCTGTATATTATTGTAAGCGCCTTTTTTGTTGTTCATGGTATTTTTTCCTTATGGAAATTTAGATTTTTGAGAACTTGTTTGTGAGAATAAAACCTGAACACCTATCTTATTTGGCCCAGCTGTAGGGATCCTATTTAATACCTTATAAGATATGCTGTGTAAGGCTAAAAAGCTGTTCTTAACTTATACCAACTGATGACTTGTAGACTTACAAATTTGCTCCATGAGAGTCATTTAAAATGGCTGGAAGTTTATTTGCATATCACATATCTTAGAAGACAAGAATGAGGGCTCTAAATGATTGATCATCTCTCAATCTTTTAAATGATAAATGTGTTTCGTTGTTTGGTGGTTTTATGTATTATCTTTGGGTTTCTAAAAGGATGGTCAGATTTGAATATTATAGATCTGCATTTAGATTCCCCTAATGTTTCAGTTCAGATATGATTTCTCATTGTTTTACTTCAATGTCAATTTTGACCATCAATTGTGTTATCTTCTCTTCATTTACATTGTCTAATTTTGCTATCCTTACACTCACATCTGAATTTAACATCTTTATGAATTCTAGAGGTCTGCCCTACACAATTTCATATGAAATTAAACTTTTTTACTTTTTAGATGAAAGATAAGCCTTGGTTCTCACCCATACAAACTTTTGAAGCATTTTCTCTGTTGTGATCAAACAGGTACTCATGCAGCCTTAACATAAACAATCATAAAATTACTCTGAAAATCTGTCGCCTCATGTCTTTAAGTGTTATTTTATCTCTTATTTATCTCTACTCTTAACAAGAGAGCACTGCACAAATTAAGATTTCGTATTAAACTCTTGTCTGGCTGTTCTTCTACTTGCAGATCTGCAGATTATAACTGTTTTGCACCCACTGAATGCATAAAATTTGTTTACTCATGACTCTTTTTGCCCCTACCACTTAAAAAAAAATTTCAATCATTTGTGAAAAAAAATGCTTTTTAAACTTTGGTGGCAAAAATGTGATACTTTCTCTTTACTGTTATTGCAGCTTATTTTATAGTTTTGTTTTTTTTACATTTTTTTCCCCTTAAGCCATAGCTCTAGTTGATATAAAGAGCACCTCTCATTCCACTCTTTGCCAATTGTGTTGCAAGATCCAGTTAATGATTGTTAATAAGAGTCAAGAGGCCCCAGTTCTATACTGGTTTTAATTCAAATGGAATTTAATTGAAGGTCCATAGGCCTAACTGCCAAGTCTGAACACTGCATTCCACAGAGACAGGGAACAAATAGTGTTGTCTTTTTTGCCCATTGTGAATTTGCTCCCGTTTATCAAAATGTACACTGTTATTCGCCATAACTTGTTGCTCAAACCATTCTCAAGCTTTTTTCTTGCTTTGTGCCGTTCACACTTAAAAAAGCTTTTAGACTGGACTTCAATAAAGGATATAGAGGTTTTGTGATACAAAGTTCTCTCTATCTGTGTCAGCCATTCTTCAAAATTTTAAATTTTATCATGGAGTAAAGAGATGGATTCAGATTTTCATGCTGCCTGTATGATTGTGTTTGCCTATTAACATCTAGAACTGTCTGATTTATATGAATTTTGAATCATTTTTAGATAATGCAAGGTAAAATTTAACCATGGTTTCAATGGAGCAGTTTGACTTAAATTAGTGCAAGGATAGATATTCATGATGTTACTGCCATTTTTTCAACACAAGAAACTTGTGATGCATTCATTTTTTTATGTTTGACTTTTCAACTCTTTATTGTTACACAATGTATTTGCCTGTATTATTTTTATGTTCACTCACACACACACACAAAAACTTGTTGGATGTTTTTTAGACAACAGTATTTCGTTCAGTTCCTTAAGTCTTGGTTGACTGAATCTTAATTCCAATATCTAGATATGGTGAAATGATATAGGTTACAGACCATTACTCTCAGTCTCCGTCAATTATTTTGGCATGCATAATTTTATTTAGGTTTTTTTTTGTCTATTCTACGGAGATAGAATGAAATTATAGATACCAATTTCATTCTCTTTCATTCCATGAGTTAACCACACAAATATTTTATGTATCTGTTGCAAGCTTATTTTCCGAATGTTTGCATTCCACAGCTGTTGATTTCTTTTTTCTTTTTTTTTGGACACCTTACTTAGACATGGCAGAATTTGTAAACAAAATACATGTATAGCTTCTGTGGATCTTTATGCAAAACATACCAAAAATTAATACTATTAAATAATTGTGCCAAGAAATGAAAGCCTGTGTGTACGTTTTCTTATCTAATGTAGTAAAATTGCAATCCTAACTAAAACTATTTTCAAAATGCATTGCTAAGTTTTCTATTTGAAAGATAGAAATTATCCTAACCATAATCATATATTGTGTTTTCCCACCTGAACCGTATGTTGGGGGTACATTTCGACCCCATGTGCCATACAGTGAGTGAGTGAGTGAGTTTGTTTTACAGTACGTCAGCACGATAACGGCTATGTTGTGCTCATGATGTCCTAAGGCAGTTAATGCATTATACTAGTAGCAACGGTTATTCCTTTATCTCTCTCTGAGTAGTAAAAACATAACAATTGTGCGTGAAAAGTTTGGTTACAAGTGAAGGGAATATACAGTAGTTTAAAAGATCCATGTGTAGGACTATCACAGTTAATTTTATTATATACACCAATGTCCTTCAGGTACTTAAGTATGCGCTAGAGGAAGGACAAAAATAACATTCCTATCGGTATATCAGGGGTTCACTTTGACTTCATGTTTGGTAGAGAGGAATATACGCATCCTCACCTGACAAGATGAAGCTCTGTTGTAATAAAACATAGCCTATGAATTATTAACTTATGATATAACTTTAAGTATAACGTTTTTGTATTCAAAAAAAAAAAAGAGAGACTAGTATGCACTAGTAAGTAAATGTAGTTTTTATTTCAAACAGATGGATATAGAAAACCTCTATATTTTCGGGCCCCATTTGGTCTCTGCTTCCAAAACTGCACACACTCTTGATGGTGTTGAAGTCAAAGAACCGTTTGATGAACTAGAATACTATGAAGCAAGTGAATCAGAAGAAAATGAAATGTGATGTCATAAAATGATAAAGAAGTGAGTGAAGAAGATGACGCAGGAGATGGCAGGTTTGGATTTGGCAGCATTGATGCTTTTTTTTTAATTCCTCGAGCAAGTCAGAGCAGACCACTGATGACCATGAAGATGACCGATGAAGAAATCCTTGTTTATAAAGCGTTACCGGCCCTTGGCACAAGTCTGGTGGCGGTGCCACGCACAACACCCCAAATGCTGATAGTGATAGTATTCAATTCAGGGCTGCCACTCTTCCGTGGAAATGCGGAAATTCGCAGGTATTTTCTGCAGTCGCGGTTGGTGGTCTGCTGACGTGGAAGCGATTTTTTCCTCCCAACCTCGTCCGCTGTTTATAGTGTCTGTTAGATCTTTAGACATATACACCAAGCCTTTTCCCAGGCAAAAATGTAATAGCCGTGAAAACTGTTCATATATCGGAAACGCCCTGCAATAGTTATCGGCATCCAATAGCAAAAATTGTCTCTATTTTGCAATAGTTACAGGCATGACTTTCCCTTAATTCAACATGGAAGTTTTGGTCGCTCTAATGTCGAGTTAATAGGTATGCACTGTAATAATTTTGATTGTGTTTGATCTTACTTGGTGTTGACCATCGGTTAGTTCTTTCGCGTTATCATGCGTTCTAATGTAAATTTACCAACATGGGAAATAGATCTAGTTTATCGCATGCCGATCTCTTCATCTTCACACCAAGTCCTTGCCCCTTCTCGTCATTGACAATTCAATTCTTTAGTGAATCTTGAGCCCCCCAAAAATTATACTGTTACAAACCTAGATTCTAATTAAATTTCAGTTTATTGTTGGTTTTTTTGTCAGATCATTAGCGATTTCTCCATCTTCAATGGATCCAGTCCTCTGCCCCCATGGCCATTTCAAACTTACTATTGTTCTCATTGTTCTTAAACTACATTTGATCTTACTTGATGTCATTGATATCTGCAACTCTAGTGTTCTTTTACACAAGTAATAAAGATCTAGTTCAGACTGAATCTTAAATGTGATTCAGAAGTATGGTTCTAGATCTATCTGCTGTAGTCTTTTAGAAGCCACATTGTATCCGCATATTCGAGATAGAACTCTGAATCGAATCTAAATCGAATTTAGATTTAGATTTGACATGTGCTATCTATTATCGATATCAAGATCCTATACAGCACAGCGACGGGGTTACAGAGTATGATGGTGAGGACTTGGCCGATCACATTATCCCCGTCTTTTAAGGCTGAGTCTACATGCACTACATAGTATTTCTGTTCAAATTCTGCTACACGTGCAATGTATTATAGTGTTTTTGTATAATTAATAATGGGCCAAATGCTTTCTATCCCAGTTATTTTACTAAGCATAGTAAACAGTCTTTCTTTAGACCTACAATATGATTAATGATGAGAGACAGTCAGGCCATAGAAATTTGATTTGAACAAAAACACTCACATGAAGTGCATTTAACTAAATTTGGACAAAAACACCAGCGTTTTACTTTCACGAATAGCAAAATTTGGGCAAAAAACAATATGTATACACTAAAGGGGCAATAACACTATATATAGTGCGTGTAGACACTCTTGTCTTTTACATGTGGCTAACCAAGACAAAATTTCAGAAGTTTCTTTCTTAGTTGAATGGCAGCCCACCAAGGCTAAGAATGGGGTTGTGTAGTCAAATACTGCACCTCCACAACAACAAACTACACTTTGTCCAAGCACATTTAGATCACCGGCGAGAGTGTTTCAGGCTAGAAGATGAGACCAGGTGGTACTCGATCCAGTACGGCTGGGACATTCTTATCTTAGCTATTCTTACCCTCACCTTCCTATTTTGGCAGAGGATACATCTCACCACTGACAACTTTTTCACAGACATGGTTCTGTCATCCCATTTGTTGCCAAATGGAGTAATGTTAGTTGAAACAGGGAGGCACGAGCTGATCTCCCTTTCCATTTCCAAGAAAGCTGATACAATGTGTGGTTTTACAAAAACAACAATCTTTACTACATATCAAATTAATAACAAGTGAACCCAAAATTGTGGAGGCGTACAATTCACCAAAAGGGGGCGTAGACAGTGCCAAGATGCTCCTCTTGCAACAATTTTGTATAGAAGAGCAACATGGAGAAGCAGGTGTACTAAAGGTAAGAAAACAAGTAATGGAACATTCAAATAGAGAAATCATTTGTAGCAAAACAATTTCTTAAGTTGTTTTTTATTTGGCATTAAATCAAACTGAGAATACCATATGATGTGAAGCTGAAGTCAAACTTATCATCCTAATTTGTCAGTTTTGACACACAACACAACACAAATGCCTTCATAAAATATGCCAATCATAATCTTATAGAATATGGAAATTTGAACAAAGAAATAATAAAAAAAAGTAGAGAAAAATATGCCAGTCTAATTCAACAATCAACAATAATTTCTGTAAAACACAGATAAAACATGTTGTGTAATCAAGGAAATTTCATTATATTTAAATTTAAAGCATAGTAAGTGGCTTTGTTGCAAACAAAATAAAGGAAAGGTTTATAAAATTTCTTTTTCCCGATTCTAATATCACTTCCACGCATGGCACTTAATAATTCCAGTTTGTGAACGGCCGCTCAGTGGTAGAGCTTGGATGGAAGGCGCCAGCCCTGGGGTAGAACATGAGCTTTTGACACAGGAGGTCTGTGGTTTGAGCCCCTCTCCGGCGAATCTGCGACTGGTTGGGTCTGTGTCAATTTTATGTGAGCGGCTGAAACAGGGTCAGGGTATCCCCGCACTGTCTCTGTGTGGCAGCATGTAAACTTGTCAGACGTTAGTCTTGGGGTCCGTCCACAATGGACCAACTTGGACGCCAAGCAACACCACTTTCTAACAAGGAAGTCCTTGGTCCAATATCAGATAGGACTGCTTTATTTCCCTACGAGTTGGGTCCATGTCAGTATAATGTGACTGACTCTGTGTGGCAGCACAAACATTTGTCAGACGTTAGCCCCAGGACATACAGCCTAGTTGCTGACATTAGAGGTTAAGAAACCAACAAACCAACCAAACAACTTGCTCATCTTTTTTACACGTTATTTGTTGTTTTTTTCTGTTGTTTTATATATATAATTTGAAGTCAATAAAGGTCAATCTTATCTTGTTACCATTTCCGTTATTCTAATAGCAATGCTACACTTGTATTTCTAATATAGGACAGAGCAATGTAAAACTGAACTTAGTAGCAAGTTGCATTACCACTCAAATCTATAAGATCTATACGTATTAAGCTGTTGGGTTGTTTTTTTTAAACTCTTTTAGCTAACAAAAGGAGAATACAGTTTCATTGGTGAAGAATTAACAAATACTAGCCTTAGTTAGAGGCTACATGCAATACCATTCCAACTCACAAATAATGCAACCAGCAACAGAACAACATTGTGGAGGCACAAGGGCAATACAAAAAATTTAAGAACGGCCCTGCATTTCTTTTGTGTGTCCCTGTAGTTTATTCTGTGTGTTTATCTGTCAACTTCACCAAACACAATGTCCAAGGTTCCTGAAAGGAGGGGAGAAGGGTTAAATTTAAATTTCGATGAAAACTCATTTCCATTGAATTCAGTATAAAAAAATGTTACAGCTGACCCTCATGACAGAAACACCTGGAGATCTGGTGTGAGATCAGCCATGCGTGCAGCAAGCCAGCTACCTGGAAGGGGTTCCACTGATGTGGATGTTGCCCCAGTACCTGCACGTTAATCAAAATACCGATGATGATGATGATGAGATAATAATGAGGAGGCTGTTGTTACTTCTGCTGTTACCATTAAATCACCTGAGTTTGAAAATAAACAATAGTCTAAAAAGTTTGGTGATGTGGTCTTAATGTCTTTTCTACCTGCTCCTTCACCCTTTACAGCAATTCTCCCTTCATTTACGCATATCTCCCACTTATACAATACTTCAACTTCTGTGCAACTGTTTGCTTCAAATACTAAATGATAATAATATTATACTTCCTGCTATGATCTTTATCATGGAAATCAAATATAAAAAGATTTGAGGCCTTTGTTCTTATAAAGTCATCTTCTTTGTTTTGGGATCAAATTAATAATAATAAGGAAAAAAAGATACATGCCCAAGGATACAAAATTAATTTGGAGCTTTTTCAAAGCTGAAAATATCGCCAAATCAAGGAATACAAGAATCCACGTGGATATGTTGGTTTTTTTTTAAGAAGAAATCAATATCGAACAAAGATTTTCTTGTGAGTAAAATGTGTTAAATTTTTCTTAGTTATAATAGAATAATGTGAATATATGTGGACATACATCTGCGATGTCATTTGATGTTGTTTTGTTTTTGTTTGACATCAGGAGCCCATAACTCACCAATGATGGCGACTAGATCTGCAAGCATGTGTTTTCTGGACATCTTATCACAGGCAGACTGTATCGGAGGAAAAAAAATATTTTATATAGAATAAAAATCATGCAAAAAGGGACCACTAGGCAAAACATCTGGCTGCATAACTGTGGAAAGATAAAGATATTAAGGATGGATTATTTATATTCAACTTTTATGTGGACAAGGAAGAAAGCTCACCAAATATTTTTATAGTCCCCGGTTTGTGTGGTCTAAAATCCTTTTGCTATTTTATACAAGTATTAGTTGTAAAAAAGGCTATTGACTGTTGATTGACAATAATTGTTATGACTTGAGTCTAATAAGGTAGGTCAAAGTCTTTCTTATATAGGAAAGGTCTCACCAGCAAACAATCTGGACACACTGTTGCCACATACAATTAGTGTCATTAACATCTATCTAAACTGTGAAATTTGTCCCAAATACTTTTAAAAAGCCCTTGTAACTTACCTCTTGGAAAAACCAAACCTTGACTCCGAGAACTTGAACTACTATCGCCCAGTTTCTAACCTGCCTTTTATTTTGAAAATTCTGAAGCAGGTTGTTCTTGCTCAGTTAAAGGAGCACTTGCTTTCAAACAACCTTTTAGATCCTAATGAGTCAGCTTATAGAGAGTCGCACAGCACAAAAACCGCTTTACTGCGAATAACCAAATATCTATCATTACCTAGTGATGTAGGCCAAGTATCGTTTTCAACATTATTAGACCGCTCAGCAGTATTCGAAACAAGTGACTACTCAATTTTTTTCATCAACTTAGCTGCAATTTTGGGTTAGGAGGAGTTGTGTTCACGAGGTTTCAATCACACATTACAAACAGATCACAAGTGATAGCCATTAATGGAAATTTTTCTGGGTTTTAAACTCAGTTTCGGTGTCCCACATGGCTCGGTCCTAGGTCCTCTCCTCTATATGCTCTGTGTAAGACCTCTTTCCAACGCCACTAGACCCCTTAAAATTAGTAATCATATGTTTGCTGACCATACTCAGCTTTATAAATCTTCCACTCCATTATGAAATTTATTTTGTTATTGACAATTTGGAGGCGTGTTGCGAGACCATGCAAGGTTGAATATTGAGCAATAAATTGAAGCTGAACGGAGACAAAATTGAAGTACTTTAATGTGGAACAAGCTACAACATAAAAAAACATGCAAAATTGATAGATACAAGTACAATTGAGGTTTGCTATAAAACATAAAATCTAGACGTGATTGTCGACAGTTCTCCTACTATGGATGACCACATCAACAACTTATATAGAATATTAAATTACAAACTTAAAAAGGTCAATAAAATGAAGAAATACCTTGACTAGTCACTTAAAACAATTGTGCGTGCATTTCTGCTATCAAACCTAGACTATTGCACTTCTTTTTTAGCTGGTCTCCCTAGTTGTCGGATAAATTAATTAGTTCTACTCATTTGCTCAGAACCCTTCATTGGCTCCCCGTTTCGGCTAGAATTTAGTACAAAATTGCTCTTCTTTGTTTGACGCGCAAAGTTATAGCTCACCATCGTACCTCCCCATACAATCCTAGACGTGAGTTACGATCTGAAAACAAAAGTCTCTTGCACATTCTTTAGACCAATCTTGTATCATATCGAGATTGATGCTTTTCCAAAGCTGGCCCCACTTTTTGGAACTCTCTACCTCTTTCTACTAGATCAATGACAAGTGAGACCCTTTTAGAAAATATTTAAAAACATTTTTTTTTATATCTGCCGAGTTAGAATCTGTTACCCTACTACAATTATCGCATTAGGTATTGTCTTGTTCATTTTTAGTAATCTTGTTATGTATTCTAATTATCACCCGTCTAATGTATTGTGTATAATTAATTTATGTTCATGACATGCGTTTTTATATGCTTATATCTTCAATAATGTAAAGCGCTTTGATACCTCGGTGGAAAGCGCTATAAAAATAAAATTATTATTATTATTATTATTATTATAGTGTCCCTGTAGTTTATTCTGTGTGTTTATCTGTCAACTTCACCAAACACAATGTCCAAGGTTCCTGAGAGGAGAGGAGAAGGGTTAAATTTAAATTTTGCTGAAAACTCATTTGCATTGAACTCAGCATAAAGAAAATTATTACAGATAATAATGAGGAGGCTGTTGCTACTTCTGCTGTTACCATTAAGTCACCTGAGTCTGCAAATAAACAAAGGTCTGAAAAGTTTGGCAATGTGGTCTTAATGTCTATTCTACCTCCTCCTTCACCCTTTACATTAAGTCTCCCTCCATTTACGTATATCTCCCACTTATACAATTCTTCAACTTCCGTGCAACTTTTTGCTTCAAATACCAAATGAAAATATACTTCCTGCTGTGATCTTTATCATGGAAATCAAATATAAAAAGATTTGAGGCTATACATCTGCAATGTCATTTGATGTTGTTTTTTGTTGTTTTTTTACAGCAGGAGCCCATGACTTACCAATGATGGCGACTAGATCTGCCAGCATGTGTTTTCTGGACATTTTATCACAGGCAGACTGTACCGGAGGAAAAAAAATGTGTATAAAAGTGTATTAAACCACCGTCGTCGTTGTTGTTGATTATTATTTATTTAAAAAAGATAAAAAAGAACAACCTAAAATTTTAATTTAAAGATAATAGGTCGCACACTTGTGGCCATTGATATTCTTGCGCTACTACGTCTTTGTTTTGAACTGCACACCTTTCATTTGAAGATAATTAATATCAAAGCTTATACCCTTTATACATTCTAAAAACTTCCCCAAAATAGTGCGCACACAAAGAATACGCTTTGAATCATGCAATGTCAAAAGGTTTAAACCCCCATTACATACTACATAACATAACAAGCTGAAGATGAGTTTTAAGTATTTTTATAAACGTTTGACTCAAATGACAAAGAGCAATGCACACTCACCAGGTGAACAAAGCCTGGAGCTTTAATCTTACACCGGTACGGAGTGCTACTTCCGTCAGAGATCAAGTACACGCCAAATTCTCCCTGGTGAAGAAATTTCCAACAAGGTTGAATTAGGCACAAGTTAATGACATGGAGGCCTCTTAACATAGAAAAACTACTCTATTTTGACCTTTCTGATTCTAAAATTTAAAAAAAAGTTATCTCTTGTTTTAGAAATTATAGTAATGATTTTTTACAACCTCTTAAAGTTCATTAAATGCTTCTTAATACACTGTAGATCATCAAATGCTTCTTAATACACTGTAGATCATTCAATGCTTCTTAATACACTGTAAATAACTCTGAAAGTCCAATTCCCGCTTGCACCTGATTCCCTAGGGTAGAAAGTTTTACTTCATTGGTTTGCATACCGTGTTAACAGTTCATAAAGAAATATAAACTCCTTTCATTTTAAGTGCATTATTCATGTAGACTTTATCTCATGCAAAAATTCTTTCTTATGCTTTTGGTATTACGAAGAGTTGTACAGCAAATATATTTATGCAGATATAATTTTCAATACTTTTTAGCCATCTTTTGTTTTGATGGACTTTTGAACATGGAATCAAATACTACAAAGAATACCCTTGTAAATTGGTCGGTTATCTGATGTATGTTTGCACTATGAAATAAATAAATATAGGTGTAGTTTTGTAGAAATAATAAAACGAGTACCATAACACTTCAGAAGTACAGATCAATTCGCTCACACTTAGTGATGTAGTCTCTTCTTTTGAAATTGATCCCAATGTTCAGTTCTAAAATAAACAGCAAAAACCTCTATTTTAAAGTATGTCTTTCAATTATTTCTCTCTTAGACGACTCTAATACCCTCCCACACATTTGCCATACTAAACTTTTGTTCACTACTTGTTATAATAAAAAAAAAAACATTTGATTGTAGGGATTCCAAAAATACTCATTAAATGGTCGCAAGTTCTATCTCACAAATTTAAGTCTTTGTCTAACACACTGCCTTTGTGAAGTATTAGACATTCAGTGAGTAAAAAACTTCTGAATAGCAGAAGGTTTAGGGTTGGATCATGTACTGGCTTAGTTTTTGATTTGCTGCATTCAGCGGCATCACCATATAGGCTATATTGTGGACAGGTCACAAGACTAACATCTGACATTTTTACACGCTGACACACAAAGTGCAAGGATACCGTGACTCCTGTCTCAGCCAATCACATGCTGGCTAAGTACCGATCTCTGTCTCTGGGTATATGATGTTGAACTGCTTACCTTAGGAGCCTCCACAGCAGTGTAGGTAGCTCCAGGAGGGACTGGGAATCCCTCCGTGAACAGCTTGAAGTGGTGGATCAGTGCTTCCATAGAGTCCTGGACAAGCAAATTGATTGAGAGTTTTACTTACGCAGTTGTGAGGCAACAAGAGTGAATCAGGCACAAGTCCAAAGTTTGAATTTTTTAGCTATTTAAAGTGTCTTAAAAAGCATCAAAGGCAGTTTTAGAGGTTGATAGCTATCATTCACATTCAAGATTATTAACTGAATTTGACAAAATTAATGTTTTACTAAGTTAAAAGGGATCTAGCTAAGCACATGTAGGCGACTTGTCTGATTAACCCTGATTGCCGCATGTTTGTTAAAGTTCCAGCATTTTAAGATCATTTCTGGTGAGAGGATTGGAGTTTAACAAGAACAATCGCCAATGTAAAAAAAAATAATAAGCCTTATTTGATTTTAAAAAAGATCTCTAGTTATTGCTTTTTGTCTAGAAAGGAAAAAAAATTTGTTTCAAAGTCATAGAGGGTACCGCAAACTATCCTTAGACATATCCAACATCTTAAAAATGTGTCTATCAGTGAGATATGGAAAATATTTAAATGGGATTGAAAAGATAAACAATGAAAAAAAAAGGAAGGTAAAATTTAATATCTTTATAATCACTTGTTGTGATTCAGAAAGCAATTTTGTAACAAATTTAAATGAGCATCCCTGTAAGTATTCTTAAATTAGTTGGTATTTGATTAAAATAATAATCTAACATTGGAAAAATATCAATAAAATAAAACAAAATTTCATCAAGAAACCAATCTATAAAATCAGCATATCTGTGGTAGAGTGTTTATTTAATTATGTGTGTGTGTCTCCGTGTGTGAGTGTGCATGTATTTGTCTACATATGTGTACGTGTTTGTATGTGATTCATATAATTATTGATGGAATATTTTGTACACACCAAAAAAATGTGTAATTATTGGACAATAATGATTATTACTTTATTTTTATTATTTTTTTAATTATCATCTTTATCATTATCTTTATTATTATTATTATTATTATTATTATTATTATTATTATCATCATAATCATCATAATCATCATCATCATCATCATCATCAATTATTATTATTATTATTATTATTATTATTATTATTATTAATATATTATTATCATTATTATCATTATTACTATCATTATTATAATAATTATTATTATTAATATTATTATTATTATTATTATTACTATTATTATTATTATTATTATTATTATTATTATTATTATTATTATTATTATTATTATTATTATTATTATTTATATTATTATAAGGGAAGACAAGACCTTCATCTCTATCCTGTTGGGAGGACTGATTTTAATGTCGTCTGTCTTGATTTCTCCTGGAGGCATCTTGTTAAGACACTGCTCCATAATTCTCATGCTTTGTCTCATCTCCTCCATACGTACAAGATATCTGGGTTAAAAAAAAAATAAGAAGAAAACAGTGCAGGAAACAGGTAAAAGGGAGAGTACTTATTAGAAAAAAGTTTAAAATAATATATGTTTCCATCAATTTTGTAGCAATTTAACCACCTTACTAAAAGCGAGACTTGTACAAGAGAACCAGCAAGGAAACAACATAACCCAACACCAAATTTCGCCATACACGTATGTGCACCAAGCCCTGATTCTTGTTCCTAACTAGGCAATTATGTATGTCTCGCAGAAATCTCAATTTGGTTTGACTAAAATATAATTTCTAATGATCGATACATAACAAGATGTAATCGTAGTTAAGTATTTATCTCCTTAAAATAATGCGTTTTGAAGCAACACAGCTAGAGAAAAAATCTTAACATCTTGAATAAGTTAATCTTTACACATTGCATGAGTAAAGGCCTATTCTTTGTGTACCCTCTATTTTTGGGGAAATTTTTTTAGAATTTATAAAGGGTAAAAGCCTTGATCATTTTTATTTTGAAATTGAAGATGTGCAGATCAATACAAAGAGGTTCTAGTACAAGAAGATATTACCTGTCATAACAATCTCCTCTGTTGCCAATGGGGACATCAAACTCTACTTGGTCATATGCATCATACGGCTGTGTCTTACGTAGGTCCCACTTGATGCCAGAGCCTCGTAGCATAGGACCACTGGGGATCAATTTTGGGGATGAGGTAATAGTATATTTTTCATATGCAAAAGAAAGAGAAAACTAAGCCTAAGTGTTTCAACTTTCACATGACATGGTTCAAGGCCCATTCCTTCTGTGCATAATAGTTTGGAAATTTTCAAAAATGTGTAAAAGGTAAAAGCTTTGGTGTTTTTATCATTTCCCTTTTTGAATGTGTGCAGTTCAATGCAGAGATGGGCTAGCACAAGAGCATATTAATGCGCACGACATGGGTGCGGCATGATGGGAAAGGGCTATACTAGACTGTATTATAACAGTATAAGTAAAATGCCCATTTTTTTTTTTTTACATCTACATTTTCATTAACTAACATTTCAGATCGGGCTTCCTTCCGTCGTGTTTGGAAAGCCTTGCTGCTTAAAATGACAGTTTAGTGGTGAAAAGATTTAGGTAAAGGTTGGTTTCTTAGCATCCAACATCAACTAGAGCTACATCACAGACTGGTCTTACTACACAGGACATATACATTTACAATCTTGTGTGATTGAACCATGTAGCTTACTTCCTGAGCTTCAATAGAACAGCAGATAATATTGTAATAGCAGCAATAAGTAAAATGTCTGCTTCTCTCTGAGGCAACAATATGTCAAGACATAAGTCTTGGGGCCCACTTCTCTAAAGGTTTTCACTAAGGTTTGTTGCTAAAAGTCCAACGTCACCCAATAAAGAGGCCATATTGCACACGGGCCCAGACTAACATCTGACAGAGACTGCGGGGATTCCATGACTCCTGTCTCAGCCAGTCACATTATACTGACACAGACCCAACCAGTATAGTTCCCTTAAGGAATTTAAAGACATTATACTAGTAATAAGCAATTTGACTTCATCCGCTCCATACACACTTACAGGTTCTAATTTTGACCAATTCGAACGAAAAAGAGTGGTTTTGAGTAATATAAAGTAAGGGACTTTGGTACTGAAGGCAAATTAATCTGTACCTCATTCCGAGATTCAGGGCATCTTCAGCAGAGACAATGCCAATGTCGATTGTCCGTGCTTTCCAGATGCGGTTCTCAGTGAGCAGATCGTCCACCTCGTCCATGCGCTGACCAAACTTCTTGAGCCACTCATGGATGTCCTCCATAAGTCCTAAAGGCATGTCCTAGACATATAAAAAAATTTTTTCTTTAAATGTTTTATGCAAAGTGAAACATTTTGTTGTTACACCATTGCAGTTTTCTCTTTTCTATTTTCTCTGCGTGCATTGAAGGGCCGACTCAGACGGGTTCGACAGGACAAAGTCAAAGACGTTGTCATCCAGCACGATAATGCTCGGCCACACACCAGTCGCCAAACCCAGTGCGCTTTACAGCAGTTGGAACTTCCTACCATACCACATCCGACATACAGTCCTGATTGGCCCCGTCTGACTTTTTCTTATTTCCTTTGCTGAAGAAACATCTCAAAGAAAATCACTATGAAACCGATGCAGAATTTGAGGCGGATGTTCGCTCTTGGTGCCCATCCCAGACACCAGAATTCTTCGCCGACGGAGTGCGAAAACTTGTACAACGCTGGCGCCTCTGTATTGAACGCGATAGTGACTATGTTGAAAAATGATAGTTCATCAGATAGGTGAGACTCTAAGCTTTCATTTGATGTGTAACTTGCTTCTGTAGTCCTTCAAATAAAAAAGTTTTTCAAAAACGGCCCTTATTTATCAGCCTGCCCTCGTACAACATGTATGTGCAGGCTAAGCTTCCATCTTTCATATGCCAATAAAATGTAAATGTATTGTAATAAATGGAAAATAATCTTGTATGACTAATATATGTAATTTTCATTGTAATCGTTCTTCATTATATGTGACGTAATCGTACATTAATTTTCTGTCTGGTTGGTCTGAATAACCTTGTCAAAAGTCAATCTGATCTGAAATGTCAGCCTGTTAACATCATGTTATTAAAGCTATGATTTAACTATGAACGTGTGTTATGAGCTTGTATGATTATTACATTTGGCGACGAGGATAAAACACATAGAGCTTAGCTACAAGCAATTTGTTTTGTGAGCTTAATTAAGAGCTAGTGAGCTTGTGAGAGCCTAATCAAGTGTGTTAACTTGAAGATTTAACAATATGTCAGCAACATGTGCCAGATTTATCCTGGTTGCCTCACAAATATACTTTTAGAAAAAGTACTACTTTTGCTGGTTTTGCAGAAATCTATTTTTTTACAAGCGCAAAGAGGCCAGTGAGTGTGTTAGTTTCTTAACAAACACAAAGAGACACTCTTATATTAAGCAAGTTTTCTGTGTTACAGCACTGTTACATGTATACATATTGAATGGGAAATTCATTTGAAGAAAAGTTACCAATGCAACACCACCTGGTCTGTAGTAGGCAGCATGTAGACGAGCCCCACACACTCTCTCGTAGAATTCCATGAGCTGTGGGAGAAGCAATTGAATGTTTAGTAATGCGATTAGAGAATATTAATGCTCTAAAATTTAATGAGAACAATATAACAAAAACCATAAGCAAAAATGACTACTCCATATAATTTACTTGGCTCTAACTTCTTCTAAGGCACCATCCAGGCTATGTCCCTTCGAAGTTATGTTCACCGCCATGATGAAAGCATTGCAAAATTAATGCTGTAACTGAAGAAAACAAAATGTGTCTGCATTGCACGATGATACTTACATGACTGGACTACCAAAACAAATTGACATTTCACTTTCATATTTCTTCCAGCATCTCAGCTTGCTGTCTCTCTTCTTCTTTTCCTTCTTTCATTACAGCTGAAACTTCAGGCTTAAAGACTCCTCAGCTTTCTACAGTTTTTAAAAAACTCCAGGTCTTTGGAGTTCTTTATGGGACTAGGAAGCGTGCTCCATTGTTTTAGCACCAATGGAATAAATGAATGTAAATGTGGATCTACTCTTGTCTGGGGTAAAGTGAATTTCGAGGGTTTCCTTTCATTTGGTTTGATGCCATCCAGGGATAATTTCGCCTGACCATCAGGCCTTTGAAGAACATAAATGATTCATTATCTTTTCTCCTGCTCAGTAAAGATTCTAGTTCAGATGGGTATTAACTTGTTGTTTTTATGTTGGTATTTCGTTTGAAAAATGTTGACCTTCGAAGTTGTATTCTTTCTATTTCGTTAATTTCATCTTATAAATTTCTCTGTAGAAAAGCTAGAGTTGAGTTTACTTTCCCACATAAGTTTGTCACATTGTCTTTTCAAGTCAGTTTAATGTTGATGGTGGTTACTCCAAGATACTTAGTTTCTGTGAGGTTGACAGCATTCCTTTTGCTGTTCCCTTTTAACACGTTTGTATTCTTGCTTTGTTTCTTCTGAGTTGTTGTTTTTTTACAACTGAAAACAACTTATTTTTCTTCCTCAGAAGCTCTGTTGCATTTTTTAGCCTTCTTCACATATGGCTTCAATCTAGAGTATCTTGTCAAATTTGGATCTTGTATCATCAGTTATTATTGGTAGTAGTAGTAGCAGCAGCAGCAGTAGTAGTAGTAGTATCATTCTTATGAACAAAGTTCAGAAGAGACACTGGCAATATTTGAAAAATTCAATTCTTTAAATTCAGTTTGCTCCTAGAGGATAGAAATTTGAGCAATAAATAAGTTAAAAGTTAACTTTACTTTCTCTCTTTCCTCAAAGAACCAGAAGAAGGGAGTCATGGCGCCAACATCCAAGGCATGGGATCCAACAGACATCATGTGGTTCTTGATGCGTGTCAGCTCGCCAAACAATGCTTGTAAGGATAGAGTAAAATGGTGTAAAAAATTTTTTTCAATGAAAACATCAGGCTCTATAAATAAAAAATTAAAAAGGTAAATCCTGACACTGTTGCCTACAACTAAGAATTAGCTAATGTTTGTTAGATTATATAGATTCAAGCTGACTTTCTTGATAGAGTTTAAAAAGGTTGAACATGGCCATTAAAATAGGAGATATCAGGACTTCAAATTAGAAAAATTTCAATAAATATTAAATCTCATGGAGTTTTTCAATTTATATCAATGAGTAATATAAGGCAGTCAGAGAACAGTTAAATGATTTCACGCCTTTGTGGACCACAGAAATCTGATTGAAGAGATTGTCTAGCTTTGTTATTTGTTTGAAGGTTTTGGAAAATGATGTCTAAATTAAACATTTTACTTTCCCTTGTGTTCATTCATTCTTCAACTTTATTTTGCGTAGATAAAGTTGTGTTGTTTAATTTTTTAAATATTTTTTACTACTTTCTTTTTTTAAGAAATGAATTAAAATTTCACCGTACAGAATCAGAACCTGGTTTGTTTTTTTTAAACACCCTTTTTTGCATAATACCTCAAAACCAGAAATTTTGACAGTTACATGCCTTCCTCTGGACGCTATGTATTTGTTTACATAAACTGTCACAAGAAAAATTTTATACAGTGACGGGACCCCAGAGTGGGGTACCCAAATTTGTTCTGTCACATTATTCTTGCACTCAGCCAGTAGGGAAAAAATGCTTTCACCAGAGCAAGGACTCAAACCATAAACCTCCTGCAACAAACGCCAATGCCCTAATCACACCCTCCATTGTTATATTATCTCACTGCGGATCCACTTGGCCCTAGGGGGGACCTCAATGTTGAGAAGTTTCTCAATGGCCAAACAGAAAGCTTGCTCGTTGACCATCATAGACACATAGTCCAGCCGATCAAAGTAAGGGAGAGCCTGCAAAAGAGAGAAATGTGTGACAACCAGGGTAAATAGGACACAAGTCCCTACTATAATTATGTTTTGAGATAGAGCCCACTAAACATTAAAAAAAACTTCTCTGTCTAATTCACAAAAACTTATGATCGACTAAGCCATTGACAGGTCCATCATTATTTCATACAGTCCACCCACACTTCTCTTGCCACGTTTTGGTTCCCACAGGATCAGCTCATGTACCATTTCTTTTTTGTTTCTATGGCAGTGCCCACCGAATCTAAAACATCTTTCCTTTATTACAGTTTTGCTTTTTAACAGACTATAAAATAGGATAAGATAAGACAAGACAAGAACTACTTAATTAACCCTTTTGGTGAAATTGAAATTGAAATGCCCATTAACATTAAAATAGATGATACATATATTATTTTTTTAAATGTGTATATAAAATATAATGAAAGACAAAACAGATGTATCATTAATTATACCTGAAAATTGTTAACAAATCAAACATCATTTATATTTATATACATAAACTACTCAAAGGAAATCAAGTTCCACCCTGGTTGCCTCACTTTTCTAGGATTAAAACACTAACCTGGGTGTAAGTCTTATACTCAATCAGCTTCTCCGTGCCTCGGTGGAGCAGACCGATGTGAGGGTCGGCACGGATCACAGTCTCGCCGTCTAGAGTGAGGACCAGGCGAAGCACTCCGTGAGCCGCGGGATGCTGGGGGCCAAAGTTCATCTTGATGTTCTCGACCTGACGCTCCGTCTCAAGCAGACGTCCTTGGATAAAAATAAAGCGACTGTTTAAATGCCAGAGCTCATGACTTACGGGCAGGAGGTCTCAGATTCAAACCTTAGCAGATGCCTAGCCTTTTTTCAGGAAACAGGGGGTAGAAAACCAATCAAAGCTCTCTATCTCTCTCTTTCTCTCTCTCTCTCTGTCTCTCTGTCTCCTCCTGTCTCTTTCATTCTAATTTCAGATTATCCAATATTGTATATACAAGCAGATTTTAGTTTGTTGTGATCCAAAACTCAAATCATATTCTCAAGAGAACCTTTTGGACTAAATGAACTTCATGAAAATCATAAGAAAGTTATAAAGATCTGAAGAGCTCTAAATCAATTTTTGTGAAACTTGACCAAGTTGATTTTGATCAAAGAAATGAAGTTTTCACTTACTCTTCACTGCAGAAAAAAACCTTAAGTATTTCAGAAGTATATGTACATGTATCTGGGTTGTAATGATCAGAAAAAATCATAAAACAGTGACATATCACAAACACAGAAGGAGAAATGTGTTATAGGCCTTAAGAAAGATAAGTGGTATTCTGTATGTACATAAAGAAATATAAATGCGTGTACTGACGATTATATGGAGGCAGTTCCCATTCAGTCTCAGGAGGGTAGAAGTAAGGTTTTTTGTATGGCCTCATATACTCTTCGTCTGGCATCCATACTTTGCCCGCATTCCTGAAACGAAAATTTAAAAAAAATAAAGAAGATGTATTGATTTGATATAATGTTCTTTTTCTTTGTAAAAGCACTCAGTTAGAACTTGGTAAAAGTTGAAAAAATTAGGAATCTAGGTCTGCTTTGGTAGGCCTAATTCAATAATCAATTTAACTCTTAAAACATGATCCTCCAATACAAATGCATGTACTCTAATCTAGATTTCTATTCAATGTACGCTTTCTCTCAGAAAGTTTTTAATTTCAGCTTAACCACTTGACAACGGTGAGCAAGAATGTGTCCGCTATTTGGAGACCTTTTAATATTTCATTGTGAGATTGCCAAATTCTGAGAAGTTTTGTGTTTGTTATTTTCATAAGAGAGAGAGAGATTATCTCTTTCCATTTTGTTTTAATCTTGGAGGCTACAATGGATGCAGAATATGATTTTTACATTGATTTTGATGACAATGAAACATCAGATTCGTCTATTGGTATTTACATAGATAACACCGTCTAACACTTTAAATGAACAATTTAATGTTTTTAGACATATTTTTGTATTTTATAAACCAATTGGACATTGACATTGCCCAAATCCGAAAAGAGATGGAAAAAGAGATGGGAGACGCAGTCCCCTAGCCCCAAAATTGCTAAGAAAGAAAATTGTAAAAATTACATTTTTATTCTTCAGAAAAAATGCAATATTTCACATACAAATAAAATACAAGCCAAGGTCACTTGAAAATCAAGTACACATTTGCAAGCAAATTCAAAGTCAGATTCGATCATAACATAGAAAAATACTTCTAAAAAATATATACTTGTCCATTAAATGCAATGGGCAATGTTTCCTATAAATTTACCACTAAATCTAGATCTAGATTTGCTTGAGGCCATGGCACTATCTTCGACCCAGTATATCTTATGTTTTGTAGGCTACATTTCGGATTTCCACTCTACTGATAACATTTCCTACAAGTTTAGCTAGACTAGATCTAGATCTATTCTCCTCACAAAAATATGTATAAATTGAAGTATTTCTGGTCAGAATATTTCGTACCATAACACAAAATAAATAGGTTATGCTCTTCAGTTGGTAGCCTATAGCCAAATTTTAACTCACAATCTGAATAGCATCTAGTCTAGGCCTACAGTACTAAAAATATTACTAGAATCTAGATAGTGGGCAGTCAATGGGTTAATGGTATTGAGAACGATATACTTAAATTATGCAAAGGTCCTTTGTTTCATATAAAGCAGTATCATACGTTTATATCCATGACGTTAATTTACCTAACATGTGTACATGGTGGCCCATTAAATATTACTGATGTTCCAAGAACAAGATGCGATGAACTGGCTTTACGCAACAAAGTTCGGAGGGTAGCCATCTTATTAAAACTTTGGTTAGCCAGGATTTCTTTCTTGACTTTGCAATACTGCCAGTGAGGAATTTTATAAAGCACTAAGTTGAAAGTTCAAAACATGTTATTTCTGGCTTTAAAATCACTAGTCCTCGATTCATTTTAAAAGCTTGACACCTCTACAAAAACTCATCAGTGTTTATAAACAAAAAAAAATCTCAAGGCAAGTTATTTATTTTTTTTATTATTTTCTTTACAAATATTGTTTTAAAAATGTAAAAACTAAGTCTGACCCAGACATTAAAAATGGCAAGAAAAACACAGGAAAAAAACAGGGGGGTTGTAAACAAACTGTGCGCCGCATCTGCAACCTGTGCACCTTTCCTGGAGATACAGAGAGAGAGAGAGAGAGAGAGAGAGAGAGAGAGAGAGAGAGAGAGAGATTAAGATTTTGAAGAGAAGAAAGTTTAAAAATCATTTTAAAAATTCACTAAATTTGACCTTTTTCAAAATTACTCACTCGATGACTATGTTTGATAGAAGAAAAAAAATCACTATTGATAGTGTTTCAATAACTGATATATTTTTCGCCTACAAAATAATCCACTTGTAAATGTAGTGTTTATGTGCAGTTGTGTATATCTAGTCAAATTAATGTGTTGTTGTTGGGTTGTTTTTTTTTAATGGATAGAATACGCGTAGGCCTATTGTATTACACTGAAAATGTTAACCGCATTATATTTCCAATATGAAAATCGTATACTCAGTTTATGATTTACATCAGATGAAATCATTACTAGTCAAACAATTTATACTGAGTATTGACCAAGACAATTCCAATTGTCTTTATTGTAAACCCTTCTCTTATTTATTATTCGTTTACTCCTGGCATTTTCTTGATTGATATCGGTGTAGCTACGCATGCCGAATGGATACTTTTTGTTGTTGTTGATCTATAGACGTTTTGGCATTTTCTTTTTGTTATATATCATGTTATAGAATCCATCGAAGTAGATTAGACGTCAAACACGAACACTACTGAGCCGTTCTGTAGGCTGTAATTTTGGACAGTTGGTCCATTGTGAACTCTGAATGATTTAAATAGGGAGCAATTTTTTGCACACCTTGATAAAACGATAGGGCCTCATTCTCCTAAAATTTTAAGACAAAAGAATGAAGGCAAGACACCACTATAAGAAAATATGATGTCAAATGAAATATGAAAAAGACACAGTAGGTTTTTAATTTATACCTTCAAAATCGCAGGCATCCTAGGCACAAGGAGCAAGGGGCTTTTCAGCAAGCGTTTTGTGAAAACTAAAATTCATCGTCGCTTGCGGCTCTTACTTTAACCTTCAATTGAACATGCTTACTTTTCATTGTCCCTGTAAAAGTTAGACCTTACACTACATTGGGTGATCGAGATTATAAAAATTTAATCGATCTAGTGTCAATTCATATAACTCAACAAATGAAACCAACAGTGGTAATTAACTCAAAATGTTTTTACGCCTCATGGTTGGTAATACAGTAGTGAACATTTTATATTTTATGACTTACGTAACATTATCATACTCCAACCATCATTTAGACAACCAACATGTGAGCTATACAATGTATTCAGTATGTCCGATTGTTTTCAGACGATGTCTGCTAGATTTAGCGTATCCAGTGTTGTTGTTAGACTGAACAGAGAGTAATTGGTTTGGTGCACATTGTTAGCCCTAAAGTCGTCTTGTAGTTGAACTCAATCGGGCTTCCTCTGCGTCTGGTGGTGTCTCTGATACTTCGTGAGTTTCCATTGACTTTCAGATAAAGTTCTCCTGACACTGGACATTTAATGTCAGTCTAACGCTGGTGAGGCTTGGTTTTCACGAGCTCGTAAAAGTCCAGCTTTATAATTACTAGAATCTGAGTTGTATAGGCAGTCTGTTTGTGAGAGCCTTTGGAGTAACATCTCTGACGGACCCATTCATTCGAGATGTAGTGTACTAATAGAACCAATAGTTGCTTGATAGCCTAAGTTTGGTTCTAACTCAGAGCATCAGAGTAGAGAACTAGAGATTAACATATAGGCTTGAAAACTGATAGATTGAAAGTTGGTTCAGCACTTTGATTTTTTACTTCATTCCTTGTAAAATGAGTAGCATCCAGTGCTTATAATTATGTAACCACTATGTAATAAACAAAATGTGAGCCCCAAGGTGTGCTGTCCAGGTTGATGAATCAGATGTTGTGATGGCGTAGCCAACTTACAGAAATGCACATAACATAGAGTAGAGTACGCTGACAGGCACTTGAGTAAGAACTGCAAAGACCACTACATGGTCACTGGGAGCAGTATCTCACACCCTTCGGTAGTGTTGCACTTACATAGACACCAACAATAACACAAAAAACCAAACAAATAAACTAACTAACAAAACAAAGCAAACAAACTAACTAACAAAACAAAACAAACAAAAAGACTTAGAAAAATGAAAATAAAGAACCAATGGTGTATGGGTCCTGACATTCACAATTGCCGCTACGAAAATAAAGGCAACGATGGCATGTTCTTATTTGGTGACAAAGTAGATATTTTTTAGGCTAGAAACCTGACCTTGGCATTTCAAGGCCAAAGTCAAGGTCACAAAACACTTGTACGGTACCGAAACCCGATTCAAAATTTTCTAGACCCTTTCAGCTTTCAGAAAATGTATAGGTTTTATGGTTTATAATAAATATTTGCTGCCCCCCAGTCCAATTTATGACCCCTATATAAATTACCAAATATATCCCGACACCACACACTAAATACTAGCGACACTTGGAGGGTTAAACTGAAATGCAGACCAATAAAAATAGCACAGGTACATGTAGTAAAATTAATGGGGGGCGCCGGTACTCGGTATCAGCGGGGTGGGGTGGGATTCGTGGTTCGAATTGCAGAATAGAAATCGAATCTTGCATCTCAATTTGCCCAAGCAGTGTCGGGGTTTTCTTGCAAAGGGTCCGGGGCCCAGTTCAGATGAGGGTGGGGGTGGGGTGGGCTATAATGTTTGTTTACAACTCGTTTTACATGTCGCTTGGGTGAGCCAGCGATTTGTTTTACCCTCAATAAACTATTTAACTGGAGTAAAAAAAAAAAATAATGGTGCGATGTAAGGTTGTTATCACTTATGAATGGTATATTCTAATTACGATGCCACGTATTTGTTGTTTTGTTTGACTTTTTTTTTTTTTATAATTCTGCCTTTACGAGCCAGGCAATTTACTTGATTTTCCTGAAGCAATACAATCGACGTGTACTTGACTAGTACCATTATATACTTTGTACTTCATTATATTTTATTTGGTGCCCACAAGTCTACAACATAACTGATATTCTGTGAAATCGTTATTACTAGTAGTGAATACACATCATAGTCCGAACTGACTTTTCTTTTCTTGAATAGTTAATGTTACGTGCAGTATTTATATAACCTCTCGAGGTTTCATTCTGTGCCGAACCAATGACTGTGGAATGATACATGCATCTAGTAAAACTATACTTTGGCCGAACCGCGTTGTGCCATGGCCTTCCAGATGGACAATCATTGTTGTGCGCAATGTGCAAGTTCGCTTCCGTGTTTAGGCACACATGTCTAACTAGAACTATATCGCCCAGTGACGTCATATATATATTTATTATATATACCCTCTATCATTTCCTTCCTTTTCTTCTTCCTTTTCACCTTATGTACTTGTTGCTTTTTACATTCTTCTATGATACTTTCCACCTGGTGCTACTGACTGCGTACCTTATGTTTTAGTGCAAGTTGCTCACATAATGATAAGAATAATAATGTTAATAGTAATTTAAAAAAAAAAAAAAAAAAGA
>RQTK01000505.1:93155-167522 GCA_003991915.1 Elysia chlorotica
CTAGGTTTGTGGCTGTCCCTTCTAACCTATTTTCACCTTATTCCCTCAGTCGCTAGCATCATTATTTGGTCCATAGGTCTATCTCCGTCTGTTAAAGCCTCTATAGTTGTTGGCCTGCTTCTCTGTATCATACTACTACTACTACTACTACTACTACTACTAGGCCTACTACTGCTACTACTGCTTCTCTGTATCATACTACTACTACTACTACTACTACTACTACTACTACTACTACTACTACTACTACTACTACTACTGTAACTACTACCACCACCACTCCCACTACTTCTACTTCTACTAACGCTGCTGTTGTACGACTGTTACTAAAAATTATACTACATTCAATTTACAAGGAAATGTAAAGTCTGAATAATAGTTTTAAAAAGTAAGGTATTTTATAAACAAGACCTTAGTTTTAATGTCTTCTGTGGGGTGGCAGAAAACTTAAACGACTTACGGGTACATTTTGCAGGCCATGTTAAGTTCATACCTTTGGTTGCATGCCAAACTAACTCAGCCTGCTTGCGCCCATGAAATTATGTTCAAGAGAAAAATTGTTTCTCATAGATATAGATCTAGTAATTAGACCATTGTTTAGTGTGTTTGCTGCTAAGTGTCTAGTGTCAACAAAAAGAATGGGTCCCAAGACTAACTTCTTACAGTAACAGTTTTACCTGCTGCTATACAAAGACAGTGCAGAGGTGGAGACCAATGTATTTTATGTGCTGAACACGATTCATGTTCATCGCAAATAATAATTATAATTACACGCAATATTGGCATGCAAAGTTGTAAGAACATTAAACAAGGGCAACAGCTAGCCTGCGAAGCTTAAGACTCAGCGAGGGACCCGCAGTAGGGTCTACCCCAGCATATATGTCATAACTCCTTCTCTAATCTTTTGTAATGTTTTAAAAGGTTGTTTTATATATATGGATCTTTGTTAAACAGGGATTTTAAAACTTCGGAAGAAGCAGGTGAAATTGGGTATTTTACCAAAAAATTAGCAGTCCATTTTTAAAAATTATTAATTTTTGAAATTAATTGTCTCACACTTTCACCACAATAAGAACAGGGAGAATAATCAAGTAAGAATAAAATTAGATTCTGCAACATACAAACTATGGACATTTTATAAATTAAATTGAAACAATATATAAGTTATAGATGTAGGTAACTAAAAGCCTATTGAATCTATCTTGAAATAGCAGAATAATGCTGTTAGCTTACTGCATTAACTCTCAATTTTTTCTCCCCCCAACTGTCACTTCTAGTTCAAACATGGAATTTGAACAGATTGGCATGTGGCATGTTTCAACGTCGGACACGACTGCCTACACAAGTTACAAGGAGCAACAAGAAACAGTGCTTTTAAAATTAATCTCAGAAACGGTAAGTCTTGGCTATTTAAATCTATAAGGATGTACTCTTTGTTGATAAAATCAAGAGCTTTTTCTTAACATTTTATCCTTGACTTGAGCAAACATTTTTACAAAGACATTGGTGGGAGAGTGCCCGCTACAGCAGGCATGCCGACCAATAGGGATTTCACAAGGTCGCTTGCCGGCATGTCAGTAGTAACTTTAATAATTAAAAATAAAAAGTTTGTGGGTGGTAGCAGTGACCAGCAGCTATCAATGATATAATCACTCAAACGATACAAATAGAGTAGTATTAGTTTTGTTAGTTTCTTAATCTGTATATCGGTAATTACTTTTTCTTATGGGCGTCCAGGTAAAACTTTGCTCTCCTGGGTTGCGTTCAATGGCGCAAGTACTATTTGATACACATGCCATCAACAAGGCAAAAACTGTGCGATGCGACTATAATCATTAGAGGTATGGCTACAGACGAGTGTCTTTGGTAGCCATCTAGTTTCACTGAACAACCAGTCATGTTCCTGCAATGTGCATGTTGTACTCACATGCAAACAATGGGATAACTCGAAACGAGTGACCCTGCCTCAGATTTTAGAGTGTGGACTTATGCTCGAATAATCTGAGGTAGGGATTCAGAAGCTACCAATCTGCATCCAAGGACGCCTCTCTTCTTTTTTTTTTTTTCCATTATTTGATGACATGGCAACTAAAAGACATTTAATGGCTTTTCTGTATTTCTGATATACATTTTGAGGCCATGGTCTTACATATATACATGTTTGAGGAGGAATATTTTTCCTCCATTTTTTTATGTGGTATCCCCACCCTGTCTCGTGTGTGGCAGCACATTATATTGTCAGACATCAGCCTTGGGACCCATCCACATTATAGGCTAGACAGTGCTGATGTTGGATGTTAAATCAATTCAACTACAACTACTCATTTTTCATGCCAACACCTTAGTGGGTTCTTTCTTTATATATTTGTTTTTAAATAATTATAATAAATTAGGAGTTTTAAAATGATTAGTTCTGACACTGGAGGACTCAGTTCATTGAACCCGTTACGTTTCAAGTACCATTCACAGTCTTAGATAAACTGAAACCGAAAGTATTTTTTACAAAAAGAAAATTTAACTCAGAAAGGTTCTTATTTAACTTATCATCTATCATTTGAACGAATATTGGTGGCTTTAAGTTTAATTACTCTTTTATACAGCCATATACAAGACATTGAAAAACAACTAAGTTTAAATCTCTATTGAAGTAAAAGAAAAATGAATATCCTCAGGAATTCAATGACTCAATCTAATAAACATCTGAAGTCAAATCTAGATCTAGGCCTAGATCAAGTTCAAAGTTGAAGATGTAAAAAACAATACCACTACGACTTCAATGTTTTTTTTACCTGGGTCTTGTTATTTATTTATAGCCTATTAGGTCAATAAGTAATGTTTAAAAAAAATCTCTAATTTGGTTATAAAATCAAATTACCTGGTAACATATAACTTAACATATTCTATAACATCTTATAGGTCATCCAAGACGTGCGTGTGCTGTCCTCTGCTGTCGGAACCTTCAATGCTGTAGCGATCGACAACCAGCTGATCTTATTATGGGAGCAGAGAGTATCATGTGCAGTCTTTAGTACGTATGTCTCTGTTCTAGTCTATATCATATGTCTTCCTTTCTCTCTCACTCACACATGCACACACATTCTCTCTCTCTCTCTCTTTAACTTTGCTCTCTGTGTCTCTAATTTCACAACTTGCTTAGGGCTTTTTTTCCAATGATAAATTAAATTTGTTCAAATAATAAAGCCTGCAGTCGTTTATTTGAAACGCTGTACAATAAAGCAGTCACTAACGTGAACTAAATGAGAAAAAAACTGAGCAAGGCAATATAAGAATATAAAACGTTTTGGCTTCATTGAGCTTTCTTCTGTTCACAAAGTCTAGGTAATTTAATTTTCTGTACATTTGTTCAAAGTAATCTTTACCATATGAGATATTGCTGTGTCAATGCAAAGCATCTTGACAGGGTGCTCTTATTAGTTATATATATTAAATAAAAAGACATTTAGTCTTTTAATTAACTCAACACATTGCAATTTTGCTTATTTATCATTACAAATCCATATCAATAAATGTTTTGTTCTTTTGTTATATGATGTTAACAGAGTTTTTTTGCAGTGGTCAAATTTTTGTTTTCCCTCTGTCATAGAGAGCATCATTGATGACTTTGCTCTGCTTGAGGATGGATATGTTGTGGTTGCCGAGAGAAATGGCCTTATCTCCCTTGGCACCATGCATGGTGATCAGTTTACAGTGACACAGGCCAATGTGAGAATACTTATTCATAGTCATTGTTGAAAGAGGGGAATAGTATTCATAGTCATTGTTGAAAGAGGGGAATAGTATTCATAGTCATTGTTTAAAGAGGGGAATACTTATTCATAGTCATTGTTGAAAGAGGGGAATACTTATTCATAGTCATTGTTGAAAGAGGGGAATAGTATTTTTGGTTTTTTTTTTTTGGTTTTTTTTAAATTAATTACACAAAAATAACAATACCTGCAGCCAATGTGAAGTTTTTTTGACATTGTGCTCCAAGAGGACCATTTTAGTTGAGCTAGGCCAAGGCGTGTGTGGTCGTGATCGCCTTATCTTAATGGGCGATCGTGAGGGGGTCACTTCACATCTCCTTTACCTGCGGCGCTAAGGTCTGTAGCTAAATTTATAGCCATCATAATTAGTGCTCTAGATTAGTCAGTATTAATAGTATACTATCTTAATAATGTTTGTTTCAGTGTAGTGATTTAAAATATGCATATCTAGACCAAATATAAAAAGAAAAATAAATGACATTAAACTGCTTGATAAAAACTTTATGAAATAGTTCTGTTTATGTATATCAAACGTGTCACTTAAATTCATAATCATTCTTTCGCCTGTATTGAAATTATGAGTGACTAAAGTATACATAATTTTGGCTAGTATAAAAAAAATGTGAATTGAAGCTTTTTTATGGAAGATTTTGAAATACTTTCAAATAATCAAATTATACCAGGAATGTGTTTTTTTTGTGTGAGGGTAAATAAGTACAAAAAAATCACCTTAAAATTTCAATGTATGATAAAAAATGACCAATGTGTATACTGAGAAAACATGATTGTATCAATGCAGTTTTAACTGGACTCAAGCTAAATTAGGTGTTTCTTTTTTTTTATTTGAATGCATGGTTTGTAATCCTTTTTTTTTTTATGTCACTGGAGGAGTTTGCATTTGTTATTTCTAACTCTTTCACTCTTCTCACTGTCACCAGAGGCTTTGCCAGGCAAGCACTGAAGGCCAAACTTATTGCCGAGTTCTGTTCCAAAAAGAGCAGCGTAAGTTCAGTTGGTTGCTTTACTTTATAGACTATGGCTATGTTGTGGACAGGCTCCAGGACTAACATCTGACAATTTTACATGTTGCCATACAGAGGCTGTGGACTCCTGTCTCAGCATATCACATTATACTGGACCTGAATGTGTGCTGACAATCATTTCCCGTCAGCTAAATTTTACGACCAAAATGCAAGTGAGATCAAATTGTCGGCGTGTTGTGAATCCTACACTTTGCAGTCAAATCAATCCTCGTACTGCTGACAATGGTTGGCAAATTCGGTTCCTTGCTGACAATATTTACCTTTGTTTCTCCTTATTTCATTTTCTCTTGTTTTAGCCCTACTACGGCACATTCAAGTCCGTTTCATTTTGCCACTTCAAACGCAATTTTGGAACCCGTTTTCTCTAATTTTTCTATTATTGTCTCTTTCTAATCTTGAAGATTGGCCTTCCTATATATTGATTGTACTCCAACCTCAATTTGATTGAGTTTCATAAAATGTTATCCTGTCATATCAGGGCTCTCACAACCCAAAATACACATATTCATGCCCTAGGTCAACTTTGAAAGTTAATTGCTTGGCTAGTGGATTTATGAGTCCGATAACATCACACTCCCTATTAATTTCGGATCTATTAAGATGTAGAATCAAGATCTAGAAAAAGTCAACCCAAACCTGTATCCCCTCTCTCTCTCTTTTTCTCTCCACAAATTTAAGTTTGAATTTCTTCTCTCTCTCTCTCTCTCTCTCTCTCTCTCTCTCTCTCTCTCTCTCTCTCTCTCTCTCTCCACTCTTTAGTCTTTACTTATTTAAATTGAGCTTTCTATCTCTTTCTTCCTCTCCACAAATTAAAGTTCGACCTTCCTCCTCTCTCTCGTTTTCTTCTCCCCTTCTTCTTCTTCTTCTTCTTCTTCTTCTTCTTCTTCTTCTTCTTCTTCTTCTTCTTCTTCTTCTTCTTCTTCTTCTTCTTCTTTCTTTCTTTTTCCCTTTCTCTATATCTTTCTCTCACCAGAAATTTGAATTCCTTTTCTTTTTACTTCTTTCTCTCATCACATATTTACTTGACATTGTATGCCTTATAATCTTTATTTTAGCCCATACTGACGAGGACCATCAAAGATCTAAAGTGAAAGTCCTAGCTATGACGTCAGCATCAGAGCTTATTGTTTGCAGCAATGTGTCTCTTCAAGATGGGGGTAGGTACAGTGGAAACCTCACAAAACGAAGTCTGATGATTCAAATTTCTCATAAACTAAATTTTGCAAGAGAATTTTTTTTCTCTTTGGCTTTATTAAAATACAAAGTTTTTCTGGTTTGATTCTCTTAATTTGAAGCTCATGCCACCTATAAGCCTTACAAAAGCACTGAATATTGCAGATAGAACCTTGCTATTTTCAAGTCTTGAGATGCTCTTTCTTCGTCTAAACTGGAAATGACGCTTGACCATCATCATCTAAATGCCCCCTTTTTCTATCCTCTTTCAGACATCGACCTATCAGAGATAGAGATTCAGCGTCTAAACACTCCACAAGGACTTGTGTTAGACATGGCAGTCAAAGAGGACATGATAATAGCTGTTGTGAGTAGATATTCTCTCCTTCCACCATGGTAAATGTAAAAGTATTTAAATAATTAGATAGTTAAAGTTAAGCCCATGCTTCATAAACTGGAGCAGTTGCCTTAAGTAAAATGTTAAATTTATTTCTTGGAAGAATTCTTTCACCACTATGTTTATTTCATTTGTTGTTTGTAGAGACATTTGATACTGTGCAGCTTATGAATAATATTGAAAGTGTTGTTTAGTATTGTATATTTCTCAATGTGATGTGCTGCTGTTCTCTTGACTTATAAGCAGTGTACCATTTATCTACTTTGAATTCCCTTGTCATAATAAAATCAATAAATTATTGTCTGGTCCATGTTATTGTTTTCACAAAACCTGCATATTGGGTTCTTTCTATTAGTGTCCACCTTTAGAGGGCATTTCATCCTAACTAGACAGTGATAAACCTCAATGGGGGTAGGAATGTTTTTTCTTTTAACAATTCTCATTGAATCAAGCTTAATACAAGTTCTGCAGATGTTAGTTTTTCCCAATCTATTTTCGTATTTAACCTTAATTGGCTTCATGTCCCTATATTAAACTATTTTATCATGAGGCTATTTAAATGACAAAGAAACAGGCAACATGGAGTTTTGACGGATAATGCGAAAAGATGATGATGTTTTGTCTCAGGGCAGAGAAACATGTTGACTTTAGAATAGCAAGGATTATATCATAAATTAGGTCAAGAGGGCAGATAGAACCTTGCTATTTTCAAGTCTTGAGATGCTCTTTCTTCGTCTGAACTGGAGAGGACGCTTGACCATCATTATCTAAATGCCCCCTTTTTCTATCCTCTTTCAGACATCGACCTATCAGAGATAGAGATTCAGCGTCTAAACACTCCACAAGGACTTGTGTTAGACATGGCAGTCAAAGAGGACATGATAATAGCTGTTGTGAGTAGATATTCTCTCCTTCCACCATGCTAAATGTAAAAGTATTTAAATAATTAGATAGTTAAAGTTAAGCCTATGCTTCATAAACTCGAGCAGTTGCCGTAAGTAAAATGATAAATTTATATCTTGGAAGAATTCTTTCACCACCATGTTTATTTCATTTGTTGTTTGTGGAGACATTTGATACTGTGCAGCTTGTGAATAATATTGAATGTGTTGTTTAGTATTGTATATTTCTCAATGTGATGTGCTGCTGTTCTCTTGACTTATAAGCAGTGTACCATTTATCTACTTTGAATTCCCTTGTCATAATAAAACAATAAATTATTGTCTGGTCCATGTTATTGTTTTCACAAAACCTGCATATTGGGTTCTTTCTATTAGTGTCCACCTTTAGAGGGCAGTTCATCCAAACCAGACAGTGATAAACCTCAATGGGGGTAGGAGGGGGGGAGGGGGGCGGGGGGGGGTAAAGAGTGCAAGTTTTACTGTAGAAGTAACAGATTTGAATCCAGATTAGGCTGCCTTTCTGCAAACTGGTTGGCGTTGTGTCTATAAAATGTGACCCTGAAAATTCTCAGTGTGGCAGCACGTAAAATTATCAGACATTCCCTTTCCACAGTATAACCTAGTTGCTGATGCTGAACTTAAAAAAGAAGAAAGTACATTTCCTTTCCTTTTGTTTCCCGTCTGCTCATATTTCTGAAACAGGGAGTAGACTGTTTCTGGGTAGCGAGTGAAGTGGAGGGAGAGCTAGTCTTGGAAGCCTGTTTGTATGACATTGCACTGGAGGCCTCTTTTTCCGAGAAAGGTAAGTTGCTTTTTTTCCAAGCCATTTTATATGATTTAACCAGTTTGTAGAATAAAAAGGGGAAAAAAAAAAGAATTTGATTGATGCTGTAGGTATTTGAATTAAAATAATTATTTATGCTGTATCTGTCGGTGGAATCTTCAATTAACTAAATCAAAACAATTTGGAGCAGCAAAATTAAACGTCATGGTCTAAAAAATAAGTTTCTTTTTTCTCTCCTTTTTTCAACCAATTTGATATTATGATTTAATGGCTTGGTAAAAGGAGGGGAAAAATAAGGAATTTGATTGATGCTGTAGGTCTATGAATCAATATATTTATGTTATAACTGTCATTCAAATATTTAACAAAATTAAAAATATATATGGAACAGCAAAATGTTAAGGTATTGTGAGGATTTTAGCTCATCTTTAAGATTACCATTTTTGAGTTGAAAATATAATTTATTTTATGAAATTCTGTAATGAATACGAAAAGGTGATCAAGCTTAATTTTGTAGCCTTTAATACAAAACACTAGAGAAGTGCTTCTAAATGACCCTAATTCAAATAACCGTTCTTCTATCCTACACAGCAACTGTCAAAATGACCAAAGTCCAGTGTTATCCTGATGCTCCATTCTTCATCACCATGGATGCCTCAGTAAGTTATCTCTAATATTTGGGGGGGTGCGGTGGTCCAAGGGTAGAACATCGGCTTCCGACGCAAAAGGTCCCGAGTTCGAATACTGGCTGTTGCGTTCACTACTGGTTGGGTCGGTGTCAGTATAATGTGACCGGCTGAGACAGGAGTCATGGTATCCCCTCCCTGTCTCGTGTGTTGCAGCACATAAAATTGTCAGACGTCCGTCTTGGGGCCTGTCCACAATATAGCCTATATAGTGCTGCTGTTGGACGTTAAACCAACCCAACCAACCAACTAACCATCTCTAATATTTTTCTGATTTTGTCCCTTACTCGTTGGTTTGACGTCTGTATAATGTGATCAGCTGAAACAGGAGCTCTGGTATTCCATCAGTCTCTCTGTGGCAACATTTCAAATTGTCAGACGTTATTCTTGGGACCTGTCCATGCTATAGCCTTGCTGCTGGCATTAGGTGTTAAGAAACCAACTCACTCACCATCTCTTTTATATGTAAGGTGATGAGATGACGAGGTGGCTCAATAGTGTAGAGTGCAACTTATAATCAGAAAGTCTCTGGTTCGATCCATTATTGGACCACCTTGTTCCCTACTGGTTAGATCAGTGTCTGTAAATTGTGACTGGCTGAAACTGAAGTGTTATATCCCTACTGTCTCTTTGTGGCACCTAGTAAAATTGTCAGGGTTTAGCCTGGGATCCATCAGCGATTAAGCCTTTGTTAGCGATGCTAGATATTTTGTTGTGGTTTGAGAAAATAAGGCTCTTTGTCACGAAGTGTCATGTTCACATATTTTTACTTTATTAAAACTTGGCTTACTCTGAATATACTGTCACACTCCAAAGTCAGATTTAAAAATTAACGTTTTTCACTTCAAATCTTAAATCAATATGAGCCTATGCGAGCAATTGACAAAACCTGCCACAAATAGTTGTGACACATTTTTAGCCATAAGTGTCACCATAAAACATAGCCATTTTTTGAAGAGAATAAAATTAAATTTTTGTTGATATCTTGACCAAGGTTGCCATTTAAAGACATTCAATTATGGAAAATAGATCTTTAGAAAATAATATAAACTTATGTTTTTATTGAAAAAACCTCCACACATTTTCAGTAGCACTATACTTTGAGAATATGATTTCCATTGTTTAAATCCATTTACAAGATGTAAATATACTGCAGTATAAAGTTATTAAACCTAAAAATTCTGACATATTTAGGCTGTTGAATTTAATTTTAAATCAATAGTGACTTTCTGAATGTTACTTTGCTTTGCTGAAGTTTCAGCAAAGAGAAGTTGCATTATGATTGAGGTTCAAAAATCACAATTTCCTGGGTAATGCATTTCAAAAATAAAAAGTAATTGTAGATAGATTTTTAGATCAGGTCAGTTTCAGTCTGATATTAATTTTTTATTTTTCTGTCCAATTTTTAAAGCCTCAAAGCAAAAAATATCTTTGTTAACTTTTGGCAGGTTTTGTCCCTTGTGAAATGGATTCACACTTTTATTTTGTGATTGTTTGTAGTTTTACAAACCTATTATTGTTTGACTTTTAAGTCTACAATTGGAAGTATTGTGTTTGACCAAATACACATACAAATTTACTAGATATAATCTTTTTTTTTTGTTTGTTTGTGCTTGTATGAGTGTCTTCTTTGAACACAATTTTTTAGTCCCTTCCCTCTTTTTCATTTGACCCCACATGTTTTGATTGTATACTTCAGGGCCAGTTTTACCTGTGGGATTGTTTAACCCTCACTGCAGTTCACACCTGGCAAATCTGTGGGGCTCTGGACTTCAAACTCATTGTGGACCAGGAGAGTTTCTCAAGGTATTTTGTTTGTTTTTATTTTGTTTTTAATTATCTGAATTGTGTGAATAAAAACCATGTCCTGTGCGACTGAAAACTTGTCCTTAATTTTAAAAGTCTATGAATTTTGTAATCATTCATTCTGATGTTTTTGGAAATTCAAAATGTTCATGAAATAAGCTACTTTGTTTTTTTGTTGTTGTAAACCTCTAATTGGATTGTGAGAAAATGTAGTACCCTTTGTCTCACCCCTTCCCCCCCCCCCCCCCTTACACACACAAAGAATTGGCTGTGGTGCTGCTGGTATAAAAGTTGATGGTTATTTTAAAACGACAAACTGAGATACATACTCCAAGTAAATCTAATTCAGCTTGAATTTCTTTCCTTCCCTCCCCAGCCTGCAGAAGCTTCAGCTGTTAGTGTTGAAAGACTCGGAGATCCAGACGGTTACTCTACCATCCCTGACTCCGAAGCTCACGTACAAACTCACTGACACGCCAGCATCTTTGACCAGGTGTCCAATAACTCAGGTGAAAACTAAAATTTTATTTATTTTATTATTATTTTTTTTTTAATTAAATTTTTTGTTTGTGTTTCTTTCTTACTCTATTAAAAAAGAAAAAAATAGGATTGATGAATCAAGAAAGTCATGCTCACGGTCATGTTTCATTTTTAGCTATTTTTAAAATAGCTTACTACAAGTATGAAATGTATTGTTTGTTTTCTAAATACAATCTAACTTATCTCATAACTTTTCCTTAATTTCCTTTTTCAAATTTTCAGGATGACATGCTTGTAGCAGAGAAAAAAATTGTGGAAGAGTGAGTATTATGGATGGTTTTCCTGTAAAAAATATTAATTTAAACATGCTAGCAAATATGTTTTTTTTTTCTCAAAGAATAATGTGATTATTCTTTTTATCACTTCTAGAAGACAGAGAATTATGTCTAGTCGTGAAAAGTTCTCAACAATTTCAATTTGTATGTTACTGTTTCAGAGTATGTAAAATTTGATACCTCTAATTTACAGATGTATTTAAATTTACATTGAGAAGGTGGCAAAGAAGTATTGTTGCATTGTTATCAATTAAAAAAAAAGGGTCATAAAAGGCATATTCCACTCAATTAGATAGAAAGCTATGTATAGTATCATGATGTTATAATGCCAAGCTTACTCTAAATTACATGTATACTTAAAAAAATTAAACTCTCCGAAAAAATATCTTAAATAAATCCTGTTACCTCATCCAACCTAAGAACTTTTCCTTTTTTTTTTACAGTTATGTTGATATGGAAACACATGTATCAGTCAGGCTTTATACAGAATCAAACCCTCAGAAAAGGTACGTGAAAAAATTTAATGATGTTCCTTGAAATGTCCTGCGTTATAGCCAATTTTGTGACATATGATCTAGCATAGCAACAGCAACGAATCATGTTCACTTTAGTTTGTGAGCAGGGAGTTCTAAGCCTATAAATCTTGCACCCTTATCTGACAGCTCACCTTGGGTTGGCAAGCACCATTTCAGGTCAGAAATTTTACCTGTGCGGCAGAAAAAGGCACGCAGATGGAATGAGGTTTTTAACCTTTTTGAAACATAAAATTACACTACATGCAATAAGATAACCTTTTTTTGAAGGATATATTTAAAAAGACATTCAAATGTGCATCATTCAATTTGAAAAAAGTACAAAAATACATATATAATGATCTAAAAATCAAACGTTATAATGACTTATTTCGCGACAAAATTAAATTTCAAGCAGAGATTTAATCTTTTGAAGCATTAAAAATTAACCATTAAAATAATGAGAAATTTTGCATGGTAGAAGACATGGGTTCGCTGAAAAAGTGTCAGATTGTGTTGTACAGGGTTCATTAGATAAAACGGTCATAAATATGACAAGTCACTCACACTCACAATATCTTATCATTCTGGACCATTCTGGTCTGTGTAGAGGATTTTATTCATCAGCGGAATACACATGAATATCAACAATGTAATAATGTTAGCACAGTGTAGCACATGGTTCTCATCCTTCGCCTTATTAATTTTCCTACCCCTTTTATTTATTTTTTTATTTTCCTCTTTCTTCTTTTTCTTCTTTTATTTTTCTTCTTCTTCTTCTTCTTCTTCTTCTTCTTCTTCTTCTATTTTTTTGTTTTGTATTTCGTCCACTAATTTTTAATCCTATTCTTTTTCTCTTTATTGTAGTCTTTTTTCTTTGGTTTGCAATTTAAATCCAAGGTATAGAATGTCTGACTGAACCACAGAAACATATTGGCTCCCACTCTTATTATATCCTCTTCAGATCAAATATCTTGTTAAATTCATAATACAATCATATGAAGCACCAGTTTGAAACATTAAAACTATAATAATTATGTTATCCTCAGATTGATGCGGCTTTTGTCTCGGCATCGCTTCGAGGAGGCTGAGGCTTTGGCCAAGCTGTATGGGCTCAAATATGAGGCAAGGACTTGAAAATCATTAATTATTCAAAGTGGTGAAAAATTGCAAAATGATTCATCCCATGTTTTGTGCCCAGAAAATTGCAGATTTTAGGAATTTTACGTAATTTGTTTTTGTACATCTTTTTGCAACCTAGAAAACTACCCTCATCTATTTATTTTCTCCAGTTTAAAATGAAGAAGGAATAGAAGACGAAGAATAAAACAGAATAATTCTGTGTATGTTTGCTCAAAGTGAATCTAGTGTAATTTTGTTTTACAAAATGTGTAATTTTGTTTTACAAAATGATCTAAACATGAATCAAACAAAAGTCAATTATTATGTCGGAGCATATATTTAACACAGCCAAAAACTTTCTCTAGTCTTTCTAAAGTCTATCGGACCCATTCATTTTAAATATAGGAAAAATTTAACATAGAATAAGGTAAAGACATGAACAAAGTTAAATGGTTTTTTCTAATTGAATTTCCAACCTTGCCATCACCCCCTTTGATTTTTCTTTTTTTTCTCCATGACTTTTAGCTGGATCCTAGCATCATTCAATCTCTCATGTATGAACAAAAGGACACATATGAAGAGATGGTTGAACACCTGGACTCTTGCAGACAAAAGGTAACTTATCCCTGAACTTGTTCTTGATTTTTTTTTTTTTGAAGTGCTTGACTTAAGGGGGGCCCGGTGGTCCAGGGGTAAAACATCGGCTTCTTGAAAGACTCGGAGATCCAGACGGTTACTCTACCATCCCTGACTCCGAAGCTCACGTACAAACTAACTGACACGCCAGCATCTTTGACCAGGTGTCCAATAACTCAGGTGAAAACTAAAATTTTATTTATTTTATTATTATTTTTTTTTAAATTAAATTTTTTGTTTGTGTTTCTTTCTTACTCTATTAAAAAAGAAAAAAATAGGATTGATGAATCAAGAAAGTCATGCTCACGGTCATGTTTCATTTTTAGCTATTGTTAAAATAGCTTATTACAAGTATGAAACACATTGTTTGTTTTCTAAATACAATCTAACTTATCTCATAACTTTTCCTTAATTTCGTTTTTTACATTTTCAGGATGACATGCTTGTAGCAGAGAAAAAAATTGTGGAAGAGTGAGTATAATGGATGGTTTTCTTGTAAAAAAAAAGTTTAAGCATGCTAGCAAACATGTTTTTTTCTCAAAGAAGACAGAGAATAATGTTCAGTAGTGAAAAGTACTTAACAATTTCAATTTGAATGTTACTGTTTCAGAGTATATAAAATGTGATATCTTTAATCTACAGATGTATTTAACTTTTACATTGAGAAGGTGGCAAAGAAGTATTGTTGCATTGTTATCAATTAAAAAAAAAGGGTCATAAAAGGCATATTCCACTCAATTAGATAGAAAGCTATGTATAGTATCATGATGTTATAATGCCAAGCATGCTCTAAATTACATGTATTCTTAAAAAAATTAAACTCTCCGAAAAATTATGTTAAATAAATCCTGTTACCTCATCCAACCAAAGAACTTTTCCTTTTTTTTACAGTTATGTTGATATGGAAACACATGTATCAGTCAGGCTTTATACAGAATCAAACCCTCAGAAAAGGTACGTGAAAAAATGTCATGATGTTCCTTGAAAGGTCCTGCACAATAGCCAATTTTGTGGCATATGATCTAGCATAGCCACAGCAACAAATCATGTTCACTTTAGTTTGTGAACAGCGAGCTCTAAGCCTATAAATCTTGCACCCTTATCTGACAGCTCACCTTGGGTTGGCAAGCACCGTCTCTGGTCAGAAAGTTTACCTGCGCGGCAGAAAAAGGCACACGGATGGAATGCGGTTTAACCTTTTTCAAACAGAGAATTACATTACATGCAATAAGATAACCTTTTTTTGAAGGATATATATATTTAAAAAGACATTCAAATGGGCATCATTCAATTCGAAAAAAGTAGAAAAATACATATATAATGACCTAAAAATTAAACTTTAAAATGACTTATATCGCGACAAAATATAAATTTCAACGCAGATGATTTAATCCTTTAAAGCCTTAAAAAGTAACCATTAAAATAACAAGTAATTTCGCATGGGTAGAAATGAGTTTGGTGAAAAAGTGTCTGTTTTCAGATTGTGTTACACATCTAGGGTTCATTAGATAAAACGGTCATAAACATGACAAGTCACTCGCACTCACAGTATCTTCTCATTCTGGACCTAATATAACTGGTCTGTGTAGAGGATTTTATTCATCAATGGAATACCCATGGATATCAACAATGTAATAATGTTAGCACAGTGTATCATGTGCTTCTCATCCTCCGCCTTATTAATTTTCCTACTCCTTTTATTATTTTTTTCACTTTTCCTTCTTTTTTCTTTATTTCTTTCTTTCTTCTTTTTCTTCTTTTATTTTTCTTCTTCATTTTCTTCTTCTTCTTCTTCTTCTTCATCTTCTTCTTCTTCTTCTTCTTCTTCTTCTTCTTCTTCTTCTTCTTCTTCTTCATCTTCTTCTTCTTCTTCTTCTTCTTCTTCTTCTTCTTCTTCTTCTTCTTCTTCTTCTTCTTCTTCTTCTTCTTTTTCTTCTTTTTTCATTTCTTTAATTTTTTATTTTTCGTCCACTAATTTTAATCCTCTTCTTTTTATCTTTGTTTTAGTCTTCTTTCATTGGTTTACAATTTAAATCCAAGGTATAGAATGTCTTACAGAACTGCAGAAACAAATTGGCTCCCACTATTATTATGTCCTCTCCAGATCAAATATCTCGTTAAATTCCTAATACAATATGTAGCACCAGTTTGAAACATTAAAACTATACTTATGTTATCCTCAGATTGATGCGGCTTTTGTCTCGGCATCGCTTCGAGGAGGCTGAGGCATTGGCCAAGCTTTATGGGCTCAAATATGAGGCAAGGACTTGAACATCATTAATTATTCAAAATGGTGAATGAATTGCAAAATGATTCATCCCGTGTTTTGTGCCCAGAAAATTGCAGGTTTTAGGAGTTATTTTACTTAATTTGTTGTTTTAAAAAAAAATCTTTTTGCATCCTAGAAAACGACCCTCATCTATTTATTTTCTCCAGTTTAAAATGACGAAGAAGAAGAAGAATAAAACAGATTGTTTATATTTGCTCAAAGTGAATCTAGAATCTTTTTTTTTTTTTTTTTTTAATCAAAATGATCTAAACACAAATCAAACAAAAGTCAATTATTATGTTGGAGCATAAAACTTGATACAGCCAAAAGTTTTCTCGTCTTTCTATAGTCTATTGGACCCATTCATTTTAAATATAGGAAAAATTTAACATAGAGTAAGGTAAAGACATAAAGAAAGTTAAATGATATTTTCTAATTGAATTTCCAACATGTTGAACATTGCCATCACCACCTTTGATTTTTCTTTTTTTCTCCATCATTTTTAGCTGGATCCTAGCATCATTCAATCTCTCATGTATGAACAAAAGGACACATATGAAGAGATGAATTGAAGGACACATATGAAGAGATGGTTGAACACCTGGACTCTTGCAGACAAAAGGTAACTTATCCCTGAACTTGTTCCCGATTTTTATTTTGAAGTATCTGACTTAAAATGCTTAACAGAGGTCTGTGGCAATATGAAACAATTAATTTTAACCCCTGCAGCGGTTTGAAGGTCGCCCGACGGCCAGATGGCCAGTCTGGGTCTGGCTGGGTGTGAAAAAAATGGGACGTGGCATGACTGTTCACCTGGTTAAGTGACTTAACTGTCACGCTGTTATCGCCAATATTTTTTCCATTATTTCTATTTATAAGTTCATAAAACTATATATTTCTATTGCGCTGAGAAGTTGGTTGATTTCACTATCTTGTTTGTTTCTGCTTTTTATTAATCGTTTATTACTAATTGTGTGGGAGGAATAAAGGAGAAGCCAGTTATTACTTTCTTTCCTGCAGGTGATCACAATGAAACTTATTTAATTTTAAATAGCTGTGGGTGTGGTATGTTTCAGTTCGAATCCTGTTTTACATGGAACAACATTCCTCCATTGTCTCTTGACGAAGTGGGTTATGCGTCTGGAACCCTCGAGCCCCAATTGAAAGTTCTACAATACAGAAATGGAAATATCTTCTCTTTTTTTTTTTTTTTAATTTTCATTCTTTTATAATTCTCATATTGTTGTTTCTATTCACAGTTGCTCAAGAACAAATCCAATGAGCTGAATGTCAAGATTGTTTTGTCAGAGGTGAGTTTTTTTTTTCCAGTAAAATGTAAAAATAATTGCATCAATGAATGAAAACAGAATATCTTGGACTATAATTGGATTCTGTCTATTAGGTATTGCCTTTTCATCCTCACATTGAACACCATAATCACTGCCTGCTATGTTTCCTTTCTACTGTTATGTACATTTGTGTGAGTATATATGAAAGTATAAGTTGTCATGCAATGCCAGAAATCTGTTTCTTTTAATGGGAGAACTGAAGCCAAGTCCTGCTAAGTTACCTAGCTGAACAAACGTTAAGTCTCAATGTAGAAATTAATTATAAATACAAATGTTTCCACAATGCTTACTCCATACTTTTTTTCTCACTTACAAAAAAAATTAGCTTGATGAAATGCAACATAAACTGAAGGCCTACGATGAAGTATTTGGCAGAGAAAATTACAGGTATGTGCACATAACTATGCCTATTATGTCTTTGAATTTAGTTTGAAAAATCCACATGTTCCTTCTGTTAAAATCAGTTCAAATCAAGGCAGTCCCACACCCCTGGCTCCCTAGTTCAAAGTTTGGTATTTTACCTTGTGTACTAGTGTACTAAAACTTTATAAAGCATACAAGGAATTAAAATTACTTTGAAATAATTTATACACTTATCATTGCTAACACTTTCAAGATCTTTTTCTGGATATTTCATAAGCTGGTCTTCTTTGTTTTCCAAATAAAAAAGCAACAATCTTCTTATTGTGATAAAAATCAAGGCTTTTTATCTCTTGAAGGTGAAGCAACTTTTCCCAATCCACTTTGTTTAGAAATCGTGAGAAATCAACTAGTTCAGCTGCATGGAGGCAGCCATGCTGTTCTGTTACTATGTAAAAACAAAGAAAAAACCCTGGATGAAACAATTGTGTAGTTTGTGCTTTCTAATGATGAGTCAACGTTTGGGGGGGTGTCATACCGGTGACGGGTGTACTGGTGTATACTGGGTATTTATGATGAGAAAATTTTGACTTTTCTACTGGTGAGTAGGGTATTTATCATGGGAAAATTTTGACTGTTGTACTGGTGAGTAGGGTTTTTATCATGAGAAAATTTTGACTGTTGTACTGGTGAGTAGGGTATTTATCATGTGAAAATTTTGACTGTTGTACTGGTGAGTAGGGTATTTATAATGGGTACAATTTTGACTCTTATACTGGTGAGTAGGGTATTTATCATGAGAAAATTTCGACTGTTGTACTGGTGAGTAGGCTATTTATCATGAGAAAATTTCGACTGTTGTGCTGGTGAGTAGGGTATTTATAATGGGAAATTTTGACTGTTGTACTGGTGAGTAGGGTATTTATCATGAGAAAATTTTGACTGTTGTACTGGTGAGTAGGGTATTTATCATGAGAAATTTTGACTGTTGTGCTGGTGAGTATGGTATTTATCATGGGAAATTTTGACTGTTGTGCTGGTGAGTAGGTTCCAAGGGTTCAAAAACATGTTTTGTTGTACTCTGTAGCCCAGAGGAGTGGGGCACGTTCCAAGCAGAGAATCCCCTGCGTCTGTGCATGATGCTAATTGGACGAGACCCGAGCAAGGCTTTCACCCTGTGGGGATGTTTCCAGGTTGGCTGTTACAATAATCTAGCTCAGTATTTAATATATTTTTGTATATGAAACACTGGATTCACAACGGAGAACAAGCATATGACAAACAATAATCTAGCTCAGTTTTTAAATATATTTTTGTATATGAAACATTGGATTCACAACGGAGAACAAGCTTATGACAAACAATAATCTTGCTCAGTTTTTAGATATATTTTTGTAATCAAACACTAGATTCACAATGCAGAACAAGCATATGACAAACAATAATCTAGCTCAGCTTTTAAATATATTTTTGTAATCAAACACTAGATTCACAACGGAGAACAAGCATATGACAAGCAATAATCTAGCTCAGTTTTTAAATATATTTTTGTAATCAAATACTGGATTCACAATGGTGAACAAGCATATGACAAACAATAATCTAGCTCAGTTGTTAAATATATTTTTATATATGAAACACTGGATTCACAACGGAGAACAAGCATATGACAAACAATAATCTAGCTCAGTTTTTGAATATATTTTTATATATGAAACACTGGATTCACAACGGAGAACAAGCTTATGACAAGCAATAATCTTGCTCAGTATTTAATATGTTTTTGTATATGAAACACTAGATTCACAACGGAGAACAAGCATATGACAAACAATAATCTTGCTCAGTATTTAATATATTTTTGTATATGAAACACTAGATTCACAACGGAGAACAAGCTTATGACAAGCAATAATCTAGCTCAGCTTTTAAATATAATTATTTTTGTAATCAAACACTAGATTCACAACGGAGAACAAGCATATGACAAGCAATAATGTAGCTCAGTTTTTAAATATAATTATTTTTGTAATCAAACACTAGATTCACAATGGAGAACAAGCATATGACAAGCAATAATCTAGCTCAGTTTTTAAATATATTTTTGTATATGAAACACTAGATTCACAATGGAGAACAAGCATATGACAAGCAATAATCTAGCTCAGTTTTTAAATATATTTTTGTAATCAAACACTAGATTCACAATGGAGAACAAGCATATGACAAGCAATAATGTAGCTCAGTTTTTAAATATATTTTTGTATATGAAACACTGGATTCACAATGCAGAACAAGCATATGACAAACAATAATCTAGCTCAGTTTTAAAATATATTTTTGTATATGAAACATTGGATTCACAACGGAGAACAAGCATATGACAAAAACCTGAAGGTTGGAAGCCCTGTTCTAAGGACCTGAGATCACATTTTATGATAGACAGGGTATACCTTTGTAACTAAGTACTTGCCCAGTACAAAGCTACCTTCTGTTTACAGTAAAAAAGAAAGTGTCAATACAGTTTTGGAGGAAGGCATAATTATATAGTGAATGAAATTTAAGATAATTATATTACATTTTTGAACAAGTTAACAGGGATCTAAATAAATTTAGCCATTGATTTTGATGTGAAGTGTAAAAAAAAAAAATTTAAAATCCTGTTCTTTTATTAACTTTCAGTTTCTCTCTGCTAGCTCTAGTTAACATGAATTAGACGAAAGATTTGAAAGGTTCTTCATGTATAGTTAACTATGACTTGCCTAGTTAACAATAAGAATTTTCAAGCCTTTTTTCCTTTTCTCAAACCAACAGAATGAGATAAAGAAGGAGCTGCGACAATAAGAATTTTCAAGCTTTTTTCCTTTTCTCAAACCAACAGAATGAGATAAAGAAGGAACTGCGACCGGGTGTGCTGGGACAGCTGTTGTCGAGTTTGCCTGAAGACTTCGTTCCAGCTCAGGCCACGGACTGGCTGCGTGACCTTGTAGTCCCTGTGGCCTGTGCTGTAGATCCAGAGGCTGTGGTGATGGCCATTATTTCTTTTTTTATCTCTCTCTCTCTTTGTCTCTCTGTTTCTCTCTCTCTCTCTCTCTCTCCCATTCCCTCTTACTCTCTCTCTCCTTCTTACTCTCTTTCTCTCTCTATCTTTTACTCTTTTCTCTCTGTCTCTATCTCTCTTTCTCTCTCTCTCTTACTCTTTTCTCTCTGTCTCTCTGTCTCTCTCTCTCTCTCTTACTCTTTTCTCTCTCTCTCTCTCTCTCTCTCTCTCTCTCATTAGTCTTAGAGCCTGTTAGCAATGTAGCCTTCTATATAGTTTTATCTATCTGTTTCTTTCTCTCTCTCTGTCTATCTCTCTCTCTACACTATCCTAGTGTTTCTGTATAAATAATTAACTATTAATAATTTAATAATGGGCACAAACGCTTCGTATTGCGATTATTTGACTTTGCATTCAATTCAATTCAATTCAATTCAATGTTTATTCAGTCAATATATATATTAAGAACATACATATGGAAAATTTTTTTGTCAAGCACAGGCTTTGCAAGATAAATACATATAAACAGTTATACAAATATACATGCAGCAACACAATTAGCAAAAAGTTTTACTTAAACATAGTTGTATCTAAGTATTACACATTAATTAAAGGGGAAAAAATAAAATAAAAAAAAAAATAAAAAATGAATAAATAAATAAAAATAAAAAAAATTTAAGAACTTAGCATACATTCCTTATCAATATGGACAGCTGATTGCGCATTGCATAAAAAGTTTCAATAATGTGATTAAGTAAAGCACATGTAATAATGATGATAAAATGCACCATAAATGTAATAATTAGGTTCGCTTTTAAATTACTCTAAATTATTAACAAAGGCATAGAATGTAAATGTACACCTAGTAACATTATAAATTTTTAAGTTCTCTTGAGCCATTAAAATGTTTGACTGCTTGTGGGTAAAAGCAATCTATTTTTATACTTAGGAAATGTTTAATTATGAGACAGTTTTAGCTCAGCAGTCAGACCAAAGAACTTGATTTTCACAAAGGCAGTCAAATGTACTTTTTATAACAAAATTTTGCGTATATAGCAAAAATTGGATAAACCCCATATATACCTTAAGAGGCAGAAGTGCGTATAGATACCATGGTCTTTTAAAATGTAGCCAGGTTTGTCAAAATTTCAGATGTTTTTTTCTCAGGTGAGTGGCAGCAGCTACCAGTGTCTTTTTCTTGATTGACTTTAACCAAGTCAGACCAAGTTTCCATTCTATCAGAAAATCAATTAAACTAAAGTGGCTTAATTAAAAAAAAATTGTTTTCATTATCAAGTGAAAGGAATAGTATTAATTTTATTTATCTCTTTAAATAAGAAATGCTAAGTAGATAGACTGTGAAATGTCACAAAAATCCATGAGATTAAACTTAAATACCAAAAACATTCTTGGGAATTTAAAAAAATTTGTCAATTAACTTTTTATTCTATCTTATTGTTGTACCTCTTTTATTTTATTAGCAACATTCTGGCTTTATTTTCTTCAGGCTAGGATCTTTGATTGGGTGAACATTTCTTTAGAACGCATGGAAGCAGCAGGAGAGGTAAGCATTTTAACTTAACACCATTGCAGTGTCAACCTCTAGAATTAGCTGTAAAAAATCTCTGAACAGGGATAACCTAGGGACATTGGCCCTTTCTATTGAGATTTCTAATCCTTTTTCTTTTTCTTTTTGACTTGTGGATAATATGGCCCTTCAAGTTCTGCAGAAATTGTGTTAATGGCATTTATTAAATCCTGTAGCCTGAATGTATTTTGAAGGCAGTTTAGTGACTACCCACTTATCAAGTTAAGTTTAATTACTGACTATTGACTTTTGAAATCCCATAGCCCGAATGGATTTCAAACGCTGTTAGATTTGTGACTACCCTCCTGGCAAGCTTAGAGATGGCATGCCACTGCACCGTGGATGATCTTCGCCTTTTGGGAGCAGAGGTGGTCAAGGTAAATATTTAGCTGTACAACTGCTTGTTTATGGTTTGATTGCAGAAAATACTAAATTGACTTAAGGCCCTTCTTCAGAGACTTGTATAATGTGACCAGCTGAGACAGAAGTCATGGTATCCCCGCCCTGTCTCGTGTGTGGCAGCACATAACATTGTCGGACATCTGTCTTGGGGTCCGTCCACAGTATAGCGTATATAGTGCTGATGTTGGACGTTAAACCAACTTAACTCATTCTGCAGAGACTTCATCACAGTCCTCTGTCTGGACTTGTTGTAAATAGGTTATCATTAAGTGCATTCGTAAACTGTTAAATTTGTTGCTGATTTATGCTGGTCTTATGGTCTATTTCTTATACTACAAATTTTATTTTATATAATCTTTGTATTTGCTCTTTTCTTTGAAGTGACTTCAAGTTTTTTTTATAAAGTGTGCTCAGTCAAAGTGCTTTACAAAATTTTATGATTATCTATTCCTATAAACTTTTTCAGATTATGCTGATTAACACCAATAAGCAATTTTTTTTACCACAGTGTAAAGGCATTGTTCACTGCTTATGTCAGTTTTCCTGTTCAATTGTAGAAACAATTTATAAAGTCTGTGATTCTAATTATGTACATTTCTGTACATGGATTAAAACTTGGCGCTTTATGATCAGATAGGCAATGCATTGGTCGCAAACCTTAGGACATGTGTAAGAAGGTCCTATTTTTATATCTCTTTGTCTTTACATTTTTTGCTAAAAATTTCCGAGTGCCCTTAGATGGTTTATAAAGATATACAAATTGAAATAATTTTATTCATTCTTGTCCTTTACATGTATTTTTCAGGCTAAACTTAGCAATGCCAACTTCCTAAAGCCATTGCGATCACTCGTTTCTTCCCTGGAAGAACTCAGAGAGCTTGGCGCAAAGTTCAAGTTTCACATTCCTCTACATCGTTTACAGCAGGTTGGTTGACCCTTGTACTTATCTCTCTTATAGAACTTTCATCTTATAAAACTTAGTGTTAGATCTTATGAAATTAGCTAGTCTGCACTGGGTATATGCTTAGGTGATTTCCCTTAATTGTCTTATTTACTCTATCAAAATACCAGATTTTGACCAGTTGTGTAACCTCAAAAGTCAAAACTTAAAGGATTGCCATATAGATCATATTGAAAAGTCAGCTTAGCGGGTGATGCAACTTGTTAGTAAATTTGAGTCGAGCCCTAATAAAGCTTTTGGGATGTCCCTTGTACTCCAATCAAGAGGCCCCTGATTCGAAACCCATGATTGGTTAAAAAAATTCATCTGTCTGATTTTGAGCCCTTGTCAGTTTAATTTTCTGGCTGAGAAAGAAGTCGTGGTATCCATGTAAAGCCTCTGTGTGTAAGCATGTATGAATTGTCAAATGTTCGTCTTGGGACCCATCCACAATAAAGCTTACATAGTGTTGAAGTTGGAGGTTAAGTAACAACAAATAAACATGTCCTATAGACACTATGTTTGGTCGGTCAACTTTGAATGTTCATCTTGGGACCCATCCACAATAAAGCTTACATAGTGCTGAATTTGGACGTTGAGCAACAGCAAATAAACACGTCCTATAGACACTATGTTTGGTCGATCAACTTTGAATGTTCATCTTGGGACCCATCCACAATAAAGCTTACATAGTGCTGACGTTGGACGTTAAGCAACAACAAATAAACACGTCCTATAGACACTATGTTTGGTCGATCAACTTTGAATGTTCATCTTGGGACCCATCCACAATAAAGCTTACATAGTGCTGACGTTGGACATTTTGCAACAGCAAATAAACACGTCCTATAGACACTATGTTTGGTCGATCAACTTTAAAATTACTTGTAACTTGTCATCCCCAGGAGAGTAAGGAGAGCCTGGCCATGTGTATGCTGTCTCGCGTCCCAACTGCAAGTCTGCTTCCTGCTGCCCTGAAGTCGACGATTCTGCCATACATACGCAGCCGCAAGTTGGTGGCAGACGAAATCTTGGCAAGATATGTTGAGGTAGGTGGTTGGGGCAAACTGACGCAAGTGGTAGAGTGTTGGTATCCCAATCGGGAGGTCCCTAGTTCAAAACCCAAGATCGTTCGGAGATTTATTTTTCTGATTTTGTCCCCTACTGGTTTTGCATCAGTGTCAGTATTATGTCACCTGCCTTGGCATCTCCGCACTTTCTCTGTGTGGCAGTTAGTCTCTAGACCCGTGCAGGATTGGGTCTGTATTGGGTTGATGTTGTACGCTCAACAAACCAATGACAACTCAACGCAGAGAGCATTGGAATAGAGTTCTGATGTACTTACCCTGAAAAATATAGTATAGAGCCCTCAGGTATGTTTACTGTTGCTATGTGAGGCAACCAGGCTGAATCAGGCACAAAGTGCTGATATAAGTATATAGTATAGAGCCCTCAGGTATGTTTACTGTTGCTATGTGAGGCAACCAGGCTGAATCAGGCACAAGATGCTGATATAAGTATATAGTATAGAGCCCTCAGGTATGTTTACTGTTGCTATGTGTGGCAACCAGGCTGAATCAGGCACAAAGTGCTGATATAAGTATATAGTATAGAGCCCTCAGGTATGTTTACTGTTGCTATGTGAGGCAACCAGGTGAATCAGGCACAAGATGCTGATATAAGTATATAGTATAGAGCCCTCTAAAAAAATCCTCTATATAAATTACTCAATAGTGACCTCCCTCATATTCAAATGACAAGAAATATCTGTGGTTATAGAAATGATAGAGTTATTATTTTGATGCTTTTTACCACACTATAAATAACATGAAAAGTTAAGTTTTGACTCCCACTGATTCACCCTGGTTGCTTTACATGTGTTGCTTTACTTTCATAGAAATTTGTTGTCTTTAGGGCCACTTGGGTGACAAGGTAACATAGTAGCACAGGGTGCACCTTCAAATCAGGTCCTCAATATTGCCTTGTATCCTACTGGTTGGATCTGTGTTAGTATAATATCACCGGCTTTGACATGCTGCTATCGCGGCTATGTCTTTTTGTGGCAGTACTTAGGGATGCTTCACTGTTTAGCATTGCGCTAAGGAATCTAGGAGACATTAAACAAAATAAGAGAGCTTTGCTGACTTTACAAAGCACTTTTTTGTTCTGTGCTACTTTTGCCTATTTGTGTTATGGTATATTTCAATCCATCTCTTTCTCTCATGCTCTTAGATGCCATGAATGTTGAGGACAATGGTATGTCTATGCTTCACCAATTTGAAAAATAGCTCTGTCGTTCATTTCAAAAGGGGAAATGTAATTGTATAAACCGTCTTATTTCACTCAGGCAGACCTGCCTACTTGTACCGATTTGATCGGTACATGTCAATTTTTGTAGTCAATATGGATTTCCTGATCTCCACAGAAACGTACCAATTTTTCAAACTATGAAGATATTGAGCAGCTCGATCACCGATTTTTTAAAATCAACATCTGTCACTGTTTGCCGCTCATCGAGAGACCAAGACAAGCCCTTTTCCGCTGCGGCAGAAAGCTCACGACCCGCACCTATTACATTTCAGTCGAGTCCGTCTTGACTACATAGTTTGTCACAGGCCTAGGGTCATGTGCTCTTTATCGAAGCCTATTCTCTTAGATCATAGTTTCTGAGATGTTGGTAAGGGTACTGATAGTACACCTCCCAAAGCTGCCAACCTGTAAGCTTTATTTTCGTTAACATTTTCTGGATTACAATCAAATACTACAGAGCCACTGATCTGCTTGGAGGCCCCAACCCCTTTATACTTAGATGCAGGGAAGCATATTGAAGACCTTAACAAAGACATAGAAAGAGGTCGCTATAAAATGTGTTAACTCTGGCAATTCTCCGGGGGAACGACCAAATTCTCAACGAAATGTGTTAAAAAGTGTTATAGACCACATTGCATCATTTTTTCTTTTTTTTTAATGTTATTTTTGTTGGTTTTGTTTTGTGTATAGCAAAATTGAGGCAGAAACACTATACATCTATAGTGTGTATAGACACTCCCTATAGACATGTACTGGGTGTGTACCTATTTTTCCTGAAAAATACCTTGCTTTGAGGGGGGGGGGGGGGGGGGGGATACCTAAATCGGGCTTTTTCAAGTGGGCAGGCCTGCTCAGAAAAAGATAGAATGGAAGAAAATGATGAAAGAAAAACTCGTTTATTATTTTTTGCATGTTTTCCCCTTGTGATCAGTTATTGTAGGTGATGAAGTTAATGAATTGAATATTATTTCTTTATTTGAAATTTTCAATTAAAAGAACAAAAGGGTTTAGAGTTCTGTTTTTGATTGAAGTAACTAACAATTGGTCGCCTGTCATAATCTTCAGATAAAGTCTAAATAATGAAAAGTAGGAGAGTATTTTAAGTAAAAAAGACATTTAACAATAGCTCTCTTTCCTCAATCTTTTTAATGTTCTTCTTCTTTTCGTCAAGAAGCACTTCATGTCATGCTTCAATGATTGTGTGTTTTTAGGAGAAAGTGGCTGCCGCACAAAATCTCTGCAAGAACCTCAAGTTTCCTCTGCCAGACTTTGTCTCAGAGCTGGTGGAGGATATCATCATCAACATCAAACACCCAACGTGAGTGCAAAACAAAAGTACAATCTGTAATTACTCATGTGAAATTCTAACAAAATTACAATCTGTAATTACTCATGTGAAATTCTAACAAAATTACAATCTGTAATTACTCATGTGAAATTATGACAAAATTACAATCTGTAATTACTCATATGACATTGAGCAAGATAGAAGGCAAAAATTCTTTAAAAAAAACTTTAGTCCTGTGTTACAATCTAGATGCTTGTTTTGAAGTGTTCCTCCCACATAGAAAAATTCATTTGTCCCCACATCAGTTAGAGTGCAGCGAGACTCATCTTCGTAGACTATAAACTATTTTTTTTTCATATTTTCATTGTAATTATGATTATTATAATTTGTTTAATTTCAATGAGGACTATTTGATGCTAACTGAGAATTGCGTGCGTGTATGTGTATATGTGAGTACCTATGTGTGAATGCGTGTGAGTTTTGTAACTGGTGAATACAATGTCCATGTTCAATTCTGTAACCAAGCCAAATTTCCCACGTGGATTAATCTTATCTTTTCTTACTGCCGAATGACCTAAGTCTAGATATAAAATTAGTAAGTAGAGTTAGATATATCAAACTGAGTACAGTCTGATCATAGTACTTATGTGGCGAGAGTCTCTTGCGCCACACAATTATCTAGATCATTGTACTGAAGTATTTTTTGGCTTCTTACTGTCTTTGTACCCTAGAATCTTATTGTGTAAAATATAATTTAAAGCATGAATCAAACCAAAAACAACAACAACCAAAAAAAAAAAGGAACACAACAAAAAAACAAAACAAAACACAACAAAACAACAAAAAACAACAACCCAAACACAAAAAAAAAAACAACAACAACCAAACAATAATGCGTTTTCTTTTCAAGGATTTTGTTTTCTAATGTTTACCATTCTTTTCAGCTGTGAATCTCTGAAAGAGCAGTGGGCTTTGAAGGAAGCAGGAAACATAATGTGGAACAATGGCATTAATGCAGTGGATGTGAACACTGCCCAGGATGTTGTGGTAATGTCACATTCTATCTGTGCCATGTTTTCTCATATTAGATTCTAACTTTGCAAAAGATGTAAGAGCGAACTGATAATGTTTCACAAATACAAAAGTCTTAGAAAGTTTGTAAAATTTTTTATAAAGGACTATTTTTAACTTCGTCATTTTTTTATAAAGGACTATTTTTAACTTCGTCATTTGATAACACTTTTCACATTGTTCGTAGCCATTAAACTATAATTTTTTACAAGCATCTTTAACAGTTTTACCAACTTGCCTGTTCTCCAGGGTGAATCAGCTAGAAACGGCTGATACTAGTTTTAAGCTAGATTCCTCTAAACAAAAAAGATTTACACTATTTTGACCATTTAATTTTTAAACAAAAAATCCATCCACAATATAGACTACACAGTGCTTACATTGGACGTTAAGCATTCAACTCAACTCAAGTCAACTCATATAAATGCTAAACTCTTTTGTACTTCAGGATACAGCCAAGTACCTTCTGTCGTGCGACCAGCCCCTGTCTCAAGCCAAGAAGGTGCTCACAGCCTATGGTGAGGCACACAGGGAGTCTGAGGTTCTTGCCCATGCATGCAGGCTCATGGTGGAGAGAGATCAGGTCTGTCTCTATGATTCTTTGTTGTAATAAAACCTTTTATTTAGACTTTTCAGGAGGTGCTACCTAAAATACTGCTATTCTCTATGGAAACACTATTTCAATATGAATGGTTATAAAATAGTGGTTTCCTGAGTGAATATCAGAGTTGCAAAAAGGTTAAAGCATAAAAATTACAGGTATTAAAGCCAAGCTGATATTATTATTATATTTCTCATTGTGGTTATTACGACTAATCTTAACATTTTTCATTTGCCTAGTTGGATGCACTTGTGACCTTCATTGGTGACCTGCCAGAGAAGAGTGCTGTCAAGTGTTGCCAGTTTGTTCTGTACAGTGCCAAACATATGTCTATGGAGAGACTGCCCGATGCACTGGCTGATGTGAGATTTGGCCTGAAACTAATTTTTTGTTATCTTGGACCGAGCATAGACCAAGCATAAATTAGTCATACCTGATCCATATCACATTTGCATGTTTTGCTATTTCCAACAATGTAACTTTTCCTTACCCTTACGCCCTTCTAAATATTGTACATTGTATGGTTAAAGCTTTAAATTTATGATCAAAGTAGATGATAGATGTAGGATACATTTATATTCAATTGCAAATAAATGGGAAAAATATTTTAAATGTCTTGTAAAAAATTTTTTTTCAAATTAGAAAAGTCTACAATTGAATTTAAAAAAAAACCTGATGTGAACACACCTTAAAATTTGCTTTAAAAAAAATTCCCGGAGTCAGTAACTCTTTTTTTCCATCCAGGAAATGAACGCAATGCAAATGCTGTACTATGAAGCAGCATTGCGAGTATCATCGATTCTGCTTGTACTCGTTGATGGTGAGAGAAAATTTTTGAAAGCACTGATATATGCACAATTATTATTATTTATGTAGTCGGCACCAAATGTTTTTAATATTATTATTGATATTATTGTTATTTTAATGACATATTATTCATACCTGACCCATATCACATTTACATGTTTTATTATTTCCCACAATGTAACTTTTCCCTACCCTTACGCCCTTCTAAATATTGTACATCGTATGGAATTGTTAAAGCTATAAATTTATGATCAAAGTAGATCATAGATGTATGATACATTTATATTCAATTGAAATAAATGGGGGAAAATATTTTAAATGTCTTGTTTTTTTTCAAATGAGAAAATTCTACACTTGAATAAAATAAAAAAAAACAAACCCTGATGTGAACACAGCTCAAAATTTCCTTCTAAAAAATTTCCTGGAGTCATCAACTATTTTTTTTCCATCCAGGAAATGAACGCAAAGCAAATGCTGTACTATGAAGCAGCATTGCGAGTATCATCGATTCTGCTTGTACTCGTTGATGGTGAATATTATTATTATTATTAATATTACTATTATTACCACCATCATCATTCTTTTTCTTCTCCTCCTCCTTCTTCTTTTTCTTCTTCATCAAGTAAATTGGAAACCTCTTAAAAATAAAAAAAAAAATCCCAAATTTATATTAAGTGTGTAGAAACTCACCGTGGAACTAAATAACGGAGAGTTAAAAAAAGAAGTGTCTGCAGATTAAAAAAAAAGTTAATTGGTGCCTCGGAAATAGTATATATAACGCTATAGTTTATCTAAAACGGGAATTATCTCAAGCAGACCCCACAGTAGTTTATTGCAAGTTGTTGATTTCACTTCTTAAAACTTTACAAATTCCACTGGAAATGATGTTAAAGGTCTGTATGACTTGGCATGTGTTTCTCTCAAAATGTTTTACCTTTAATTTTTCCACCATCTCTCAGACAATGTGGGCAAGATGGAGATCCAAGAGCAGATGGCTTGTATTTCCAAGATAAAAAACCTCCAGGTAAAAAAAAACACCTCAAAACTTGTACCTAAAACTGTTCTCTGTGGCTTTGTAGATAACATAAATAGTATACATCAGTATAATGTGGCCTGCTGTGACTGTAGTCATGGTATCCCCGCATTGTCTCTCTGTGGCAGCTTGTAAAGGTCTTGGAAGGGTCAACAATAATGCCTATATAGTGCTTACATTGGACAAGCAACAAACATCCTCCTCCTCCTGTTGTTGTCTTGTTATTGTTGCTGCTGCTGTCATCATAATTCTTAAAATCGCTACAGTTTATGCCTAATCAACAGCACTTTTGCCATGATCCAAAGTAAACTTATATTATCAATCATTACAAAAACAAAACAACAAAAAACATGTAACCTCCCTCCCTCCCTCTCTCTCTCTCTCTCTCTCTCTCTCTCTCTCTCTCTCTCTCTCTCTCTATTGTTACCAGCTCCATCACGGCTTGGCTGTGAGTGAGGCCACACTGGCAGACAAGCAGCAGTGCCTGGCTCTGTTCTCACAGATCAGCAGACAGAACCAGGGCTTCGACTTACTCAGGTACCGGTACCCTTAGTTATGTTCATCCTCGCAGAGAAGCTCTTCCCTAGTGATTTCGATTTTGGTTCATCCCCTATTGGTTTTCTTTAAGGCTAAATTCTAGGCCCAGTATTGTTTACTCTCTATAACCAGCCTCTTGCTAACATTTTAAAGAAATTCAGTATTCAATACCATTTGCATGCTGATGATACTCAATTGCACATGTCTGTATTTCCCTGTGAAGTGCCTAAAATTGAAGTTAGATTACAACACTGCATTGCAGAAGTCAAATCATCGATGACAACAAAAAATTGAAATTCAAGGCTGAAAAGACTCAGTTTATCATATCAGGCAATAAGAATGTTGTAAATAAACAATATTTATGTAAATGCATGAATAATATGTAAACTAGACAAAATTATCTCCAAATGGAATAAAGTTTGTAAACCCATAGATATACTATATTTATGTAAATGTCAAATTAAGATTGTTTCAATTTTAAAACATGAAAACCATCCTCTTTATAGCCAGTTAAGTTTTTCTGAGTGCTCAGGGAGACCAAGAGCCTTACATTGAAGACTTGAAAGGTACAAAAATTCATAATAACTCATGTCGTAACTTTCTATACTGTTATGTTATGCTGCATATACAGACTACCAAATGTGCCTTTAAAAGACAAATAAAGTTATATCTTACAAGAAAAAGTCCACCAGTGCGACTCCCCTCCTGAAGGAATTGCACTGGCTACCTAAAGCACAAGGTATTGATTACAAATGTGCAATTTTTGTCACAAATGTCACATGGTTCTGCGCCAGACTATATAAAAGAAATGCTGAATGTACCAGCCGAGACAAGCGTTACAATTGCCAAATGATGCACTGACATGAAGTATGACAAGAGCAACTTAAAATGTTTTGGTGACAGAGCTTTTTCTTGCTATGGTCCAAACATATGGAATTCACTTCCAAAGAAACTTCTAGACCTGGCAAAGCAGATAGTTTTAAAAGTTAATTGGAACATTATTTATTTTCAAAAGCATATGATTTTATTAAGTGAAAAAGAGAAGGATGTAAACATTCATTCTAATTTTTTTCTCTTTGCTCTAAGCATTGCATTCTAAAACAATTTAAATTTTATATTTCTATCATTGTCATAAGCATAATTTTGAAATTCGTTTTTGGCATTATTTTATTTACATCTCATGTCGAGTAAAATGTTGAATGCTAAAATGGTATTGGTTTGTGTGTTGTACTATCTATATTGTTTTATACAACTTTATTGGTGCATCAAGCATTGCTTTTTCTTTGAATATGCGCAATATAAATGCCACTCATTATCATTATCATTGTCATCATCATCATTATTATTATTATTTATATTATTATTATTATCATTATTATTATTATTATTATTATTATTATTATTATATTATTATTATTATTATTATTATTATAAGTACTGGCACCCTGGCACTGTGTCTGTATGGCAGCACATAAAATTTTCAGATGTTAAGTCTTGGGATTTGTCCACAATATAACCAGAACAAAACCAGAACCAAGTAACATTGTTCCATTGTATTTATGGACTACCATTACATAAATGATACAAACATCCTGAATGGTTGCATAATTGTGGTTTGCCTAGCGGATATCAGCGTTGCAAAAAGGTTAAATCAATCAAACTTAGAAACCCTCCAATCTAACTAGTAACATGTGGTTTCAGACTAAGCAAGTTGCTGAACCTGGAGAACTATGAGTTGATTCAGAGTTTGCTCGCCAACTTTGCCGACCATGCCAGAGAAAACGGCTACCTGGATGTGGAGGAAATCATCAGGTAAGAGTTTTTGGTACATCTCCTTGAAAGTATCTTAATATTCTTCTTTCTTGTCTCATTTTATTCTGAAGTTATTATTAAGAGTTTTTGGTACATCTTCTTGAACTTGAAAGTATCTTAATATTCTTCTCTCCTGCCTCTCATTTTATTCTGAAGTTATTGTTTGTGATAGTTAGAAAAAAAACAGTGTTACAGGTGAAAATATCTGAATCAGGCACAATTCTGAATTTGGAGTTATCTACACTGTTAAAAATGCATTAAATGCACTTCAAGGGGTTGAAGTCTACCTATTCTATAACCAGGGATGGTTCATTTTATTTGAAAATGGGTAAAAAATAGAGTAGTTTTTACTATGTTTAGGGGGGCTTTATGTCAAAACATTTATCAGCGACTTGTGCCTGATTCACCGTGGTTTGTCATATTATGTCATGGATGTTAGTTACATTTTATTTGGCTTAGGATTAGAGAATGAAAAAAATTGATTTGAAATTTAGAGTGATTTGTAAATATTAATTCCACCTACAATTTCCTTTATGTAGTCCTGGCAACACTTCAAACCTAATACACTTGTCTTTTTACTGGACAGGGAATCATTCTTTTTCTGTCTGTTTACATCTATTCTCACATATGCCAACGTAATATTGAAATATGGTCTCTATGTGAATCCGAAACACTTATCCAAGCCTTACACGGCGTTAAACATGAAAAAAAGTATCATTGCAATGGTGAGGTCCTTGGTTCAAAGCCCATGATTTGTAAATAATGGACATTTTTCTCACCGTGGTTGGGTTGGTGTCAGTATAATGTGAATGGCTGAGACAGGAGTCATAGTGTCCCTGCTCTATTTCTCTGTTTGACAACAAATAATATTGTCAGACATTAGTTTAGGGATCTATCCACAATATAGCCTATATAGTGCTGATGATGGACGCTAAGCAACAAACAAACAAAGCAACTGAACAATCGTTATCTTTTCAGCTGTATTGTTTATGATCTGGAATTTTCAGCTTATAGGTCTAAGTCGCTGGCATTAATTTTATTACCTGTGATGGGGGGAGCGCGGTGGTCCAGGGGTGGAATATCGGCTTCCGACGCAAAAGGTCCCAAGTTCGAATCCTGGCGGTTGTGTTCCCTACAGGTTAGGTCGGTGTCAGTATAATGTGACCGGCAGAGACAGGAGTCATGAGGACAGGGAAGCATTCTTTTTCTGTCTGTTTACATCTATTAACATATATGCCCATGTAATATTGAAATATGGTCTCTTAGTGAATCCGAAACACTTATCCAAGCCTTACTCGGCGTTAAACATGAAAAAGTATCATTGCAATGGTGAGGCCCTTGGTTCAAAGCCCACGATCTGTACATAATGCACATGTCCGATTTCTTCTCCCCATGGTTGGGTTGGTGTCAGTACAATGTGAATGGCTGAGACAGGAGTCGTAGTGTCCCTGCTCTGTTTCTGTGTGACAACAAATAATATTGTCAGACATTAGTCTAGGGATCTATCCACAATATAGCCTATACAGTGCCTACGATGGACGCTAAGCAACAAACAAACAAAGCAACTGAACAATTGTTATCTTGTCTGTTGTATTGTTTATAATCTGGAACTTTCAGCTTGTAAGTCTAAGCCCCTGGCGTTAATTTTATCACCTGTGATGAAGTTTTAGGTAAAAGCGGTTTGATTCCCGTGGCCGTCCAGGGGTGGAACATCGGCTTCCGACGCAAAAGGTCCCGAGTTCGAATCCTGGCGGTTGCGTTCCCTACTGGTTAGGTCGGTGTCAGTATAATGTGACCGGCTGAGACAGGAGTCATGGTATCCCCGCCCTGTCTCGTGTGTGGCAGCACATAAAATTGTCAGACGTCAGTCTTGGGGCCCGTCCACAATATAGCCTATACAGTGCTGATGTTGGACGTTAAACCAACTCAACAAAAAAAATTACTTGTAATGAAGTTTTAATGGTTAAAACAGCTTCTACTCCTGTCCCCAGACTGATTTGCCACTGCTACACTGGCCTGAGCGTGCCCGAGGCCAGCGTCCACTCAGTGCTTGACCTCCTGGAGCAGCCCTGTGCTGACCGTCACCAGATGGTGGTCACCTGTGTCCGTCTCACTGCAGAGATGGTCACTCACTGCCAACCAGGTTTGTTATAATGATGTCACGGTGCTACAATTATGGCATAAGTGAGACTTACGCCAAAGTGCAAGTGATATATCGTTCTATAAGTGAAAATGAGATCTAACTAAACTTGGAGGTTAAAAATGCGATAAAAGGTTTTTTCTCTATCATATTTGAAACTTGCGTCAAATTTGAAGCAGAAATAAGGAAATAAAGAGTGTTTTTTTTAAATTAATTTTCTCAAAAGTGGCAAAAAATGAATCGTGCCAAAATCTAAACACAGTGACAACATAAATATTCTTAGTATTCCTGATTTCAAATGAAACAAAAATCATCTCCTCCAGAATAATTGTAGAAGTTCTTATAATATGTGTTCTTTTTCACATTACATATATTTTTAAATTCTTGAAATGTAGTTTATTTTTAGTATGTTGGATGGAGCCCAAGGGTACACAGATTGCAGCTTTAAATCTGAAAAGTTGCAGATGGTAAACTGGCGCAAGTTGTAGAGAGGTCTCTCAATCCTGAGGTCCCCTTTTTGAAACTCACAGTCTATCAAAAATTGTTTTTTTGTGTGCCTTGTGCCAGATTTCATCCCCAATTGATTGGGTGGGTGTCAGTAAAATGTGACTGTCTGAGACAGAAGTCCTGCTATCCCTACACTGTCTCTGTGTGACAGCACATAAGATTGTCAGATGTTAGTCTTGCTGAAAATGTTAGGGGCTGGAAACGAACTCATCTCAACTACACGTTATTTTTTCCCTTCTGGTTGGACCTGCCGAGTCCTGAGTATCCTGTTCTGGGGTCCGGTTGTTGTATAGGAACTTTCTTGACAACCTAGGAGACATCAAAGTAGAAGAGAGCTAGGCTTTCTTTTAGTTGCTTTAGATTTAGTAAAAATGAATAAGATGTTCTTAATGCCCGAGTTTTCACCCTTTCGTGTAACAGTATTCATGTTATTCAAAATCACAGACTTCATTAAAAAAAATAATAAAATGTATACCTTCTATCAAGCAGAGCGGGAATTTGCCAAAGTGGTTCAAGTGTCCCACCTGATGCTGTTGATAAGAGCTGTCTGTGGACTCGATCAGGTAATAGTCATAGTTTGTGAATATACAGATCATTAATAAGCACTTGTCAGATCTCTGAAAATAATTTAAAAATCTGCCGATTGTGGGATTCAAACCGCGGACCTCCAGATCTGGAGACCAATGCTCTACCACTTGAGCAAGTTTGCCCCGCTGACGTTGGACATAAAACAACCAAGTGAATTCAGATCAACTCCATCAGAGACACTATCTAAAGAGGGTAAAAGTTAATGTTCATTTTAGAGCAAATACCATTATATACATTGTGATAATATCTCTCTATTTAGTTATCTATAGCACACATGGTGTAATCACTCCCCCAGGGTGGAGGAGATGCAACCATACGGGCAGAAGTTTTGGCCTGGGACCCTCTTGCGCCTTCAGAGACTGCCAGATCCAACAGTTCTGGGGATGTGTCAAGCCTGGCCCATATTGGGACAATGTATATCAAGGATTGTAAGCCACATTGTTTTGCTGTTTTGTTTGTTTGTTTGTTTTTTGTTATATTTTTTTGACTAAGAGTGTTCCTCAGGCATTGATGTATTTGCAATATTATAAAATTCATCACTGTTTGTATTTGCTTTAATTTTATTTTTTGTATGTTTTGTAGAACCAAATAGTAACAAGCATGGCATCTAAGCATAACTCTATTTTTTTAAATTGTCTCCGTATGAGGGTTGCTGTCTGAGTCGATTTTCTTCTCTCAGTTTCATTTGAATTGCGGTATAAGTCAATATTTGGACACAGATTATAGAGTCAGTGTGGCTCCACATTGTTCTGATTGATTGTCCATTTATGAATGTAAATGTTGACTGGACTAATTGGAGTAAATTGGAGTAGATCTATTTTCTCTTATCTATATGGTGATCCATATTTTCAATTTTTTTTTTTTTTTACAAATTTGTACTAAGTTGTGGGGCTGCAGCGTTCATGAGAAGGCGAAGGCGTAAAAGTCAGACTTAGCTTACGCCTGAACTATATGTCTGCTACCTTTCCATGGAAATTTCTTACTACTAAATTTTTATGTAGGTTTACATCTGCTCCCAGGCAGGACTAGGGGCTGAAATTAGGTTGCAAGTTGATTTGCTCCTTAAAAAAAAATTATACTTACTTCTGTGTTATTTAGTGAGGTTTAAGTGATTTTTATAGCTCAATTTTACCAAACCTGGCACGTCTAATGGTATAGCTCAATTTTACCAAACCTGGCACATCTAATGGTGCATTCACACATTTTCATAATTTTTCATGATTTAGATTTACAACAAAAAATTTAGATCAAAAGAAAGAATGTTCCCAGTAATTTCATAGGAATATGAAAATTAATGATGGCCTATTTTATAATTTTATAATTTTTAAGTAAGTTCTCAAAATGTTTAAAATGAAGGTTACACTTTCGGACTTTCCCTCCTTTTTTGGACGTAGCTAGTCTATGTTAAAGTAGTTTCCATGGTACTTTTACTTACATTTACTTTTTCCAAACCAGCAGCCACTTGAGCCTGAGCCCTTCGACTTGATGACACGATGAAGAATTTATATGTCCTTTCTAGTTGGTCTTTTCCAAAGTAGGATTAGGTTGCCATGATAACCAGCTTAGTCTATGTAAAAAATATTTAGTCCTAACAACATCAGTTTTTCATACTTAGTTTACATAAATATGGCTTGTGATGCCTTGTGTTCTTTGTGTTTCAGTTTTATCTTATGTAACAATATTTCTTCCCCGCAGCCTGGAGTGAAGACCTGGTCTCCGGCTCTGTGGCCTTGGTAGACAGCCTGTCGCAGCAAGGTCAACTCCTCCTGGCCCTGCGCGTGATGAACTTCCTCAAACAGGCCGTAGCTAGCGATTCAGATGTATGTTCTGCAGTTCTGCACTGCCCTCTTTCAAGCTCAAGTGGACTGACTTGACTAAGTTAAATTAGTTGGTGCAGCCCACTTGTGCTTAAAAACTTTGACTATTGCCTCTTAGTGTCTATGGATGTATGTCAAATAACTGTCACCATAACTATGTGTCTTTCATTTAAAGTTTCAAAACTGCCATAGTGCTTCTGAAATACATCTGAAATGTTATTAAGAAATTCCTGAGGTGAGAAAGGTTAAAAATATAAAATATAATTTTTTAGAAGAAATTCTGCGAAGAAAAAAATATGAGAATTAAAAAAAATGTCATTGAATAGTAATGACATTGAATCTAATCTGCATAAACTTGATCTCTATCTTTTTACATACTTTATTCATAACTTGTACTAAACTTATTTTACCGCTTCTTATTCTTCACGCTGCGATGTAAAACAATAATATAATTGTTCGTTTAATTAACCATCACATAATATTGCAGGGCTGCAAGGCTTTCATGGATCTAGAGAAAAACATCTCCGCTTCTCTCGTTAAAAAGGTAAGTGCTGAAATTTTCTTGTCACATTGTCAAACTGGCCAGCTCTGTTCCTTACTCAGTTGGTTTGTATGAGTGGAGGGAAAAGGCAGTTTGCTTTTTGAAAAAGGAAAATAATGAAATTGTTTGAGTATACTTTTACATCAATTTACATTTTTTAATTTGCAGACATATGATAACATACACCCAGTAAGACTGCTTTATGACCATACATCATCTACCTAAGAAGGTTAAAACTGCTTTTGCCATGGTATATTTTCTGATATGTTGAAAGATATTTTATTCGAGTGCTTGCTCTGTAAAGTGAACTATTTAATATGTTTGTTTCTGGTTACTTTACATCAGTAAGATGAAATCTATTTGTAACTTTTTGATTGAGGGAAAATCGTGCAACTTATAATCAAGAAGAAATGTGTTCAAATGCCTACCTCTCAACAGCTTGGGACGACCCGAGATAGTCCTGGTATTCCTGCCCTGTTTATTTGGCAGTATGTAAAATTATCAGATTTTAGTGTTGGGACCCATCCAAGAGATCGATTATTTGATGACGTTGGAGGTTGAGAAACACACCAAACAACAAACATAATTGAATTGCAAACACATTATCTATCTATTCAGTTTACTCTGGTTCATTTTACATCATACATTAAACACAACAGTTTTTTGATGGAGTTTCCCAAAGGGGGATAAATAAGGCTCATTCTTTATATGGTGAAATCCACATTATGCCTCTTGATGTGGAGCATGTCTTGTTTAGCCCCAAAAAGAGAGTACCCACCAAAGAAGCAAATGCTGTTTTGTTCAATAAAATTTCATATCCACTCCATCATCTCCAGTCGAAAGATGGCAGCTTGGTGCTAGGTTTGGCCGCCTCTCTCAAGGTCCATCCACAGGAATGCGTTGGTCTCATCAAGTCCCATAAAGAAACTAATCACCAAACTAACAAACAAGCAAATGCATTTTTATTTAACTACACCTCTTTGCCTCCCTAGTATCTCTAGTCAAAGGACGCTTAACTAACAACAAACCGTCAAACAACCGCCTTTTATTTAATAAAATATGTTATGTTGCCTTCTCCAGCATCTCCAGTCAAAAGACGGCAGCTTAATGCTAGGTTTGGCAGCCTCTCTCAAGCTCCATCAACAGGAAAGCGTTCGTCTCATCAAGTCCATCCTCAAAGCTTGTGGAACAAACTACAAACAGCTCAAGGTTTGCTACGATAATTTGTAATCAATCAAACATCTTTCAACAAATTTTTGAATAATTCTGAGTGACAAAATATGACTTCCAGAGATACCATTGTTGCATAATTTTTTTTTTTTCATCCTCTCTAAGTGTAGGGAGTGTCTTCAGTGTTCAGAGCGTATACTCCTAACATAACTTTCAAATCATCTGATCTTCTATCAACTGATTTATCAAGGATTCTGCTTGACAAAAATTAAACTTCCAGAGATGCTATTTGTGAGATGACATTAACAAGGTTCTATCATACTGTCATCTCTAACTTTACCAAAACTGCTTATAGAAACTTTGTAATATTAATTATTACCTCATGCATTGTTATACATGTTTTTCCCCCATCATCCTGTCTATTCTGAGTGACAAAATATGACTTCCAGACATGCTAATGTTGCATAAAAATAGAGGTGCTATTTGTGAGATGACATTAAGAAGGTTCCATCATACTGTCATCTCTAGTTTTACCAATACTGCTTACAGAAACTTTTTTAATGTTACCTCATGCATTGTTATACATGTTTTCCTCCCATCATCCTGTCTGTGCGTGCAGAGAGTATCTTCCAGAGATGATGAAACTAACCAGAGAAAGAGAGATATGGAGGGACATGATCACCAACGCTATGAGGCATGGTACTTGATGATGATGATGGAAATTCGTTATAGCCTATTTTATAATTTGATCATTTTTAAGTACGTTCTCAAAATGTTTAAAATGAAGGTTACACTTTCGGACTTTCCCTCCTTTTTTGGACGTAGATAGTCTATGTTAAAGTAGTTTCCATGGTACTTTTACTTACATTTACTTTTCCAAACCAGCAGCCACTTGAGCCTGAGCCCTTCGACTTGATGACATGATGAAGAATTTATATGTCCTTTCTAGTTGGTCTTTTTCGAAGTAGGATTAGGTTGCCATGATAACCAGCTTAGTCTATGTAAAAAATATTTAGTACTAACAACATCAGTTTTTCATACTTAGTTTACATAAATAATTTATGGCTGTGCTACCTTGTGTTCTTTGTATTTCAATTTTGTCTTATGTAACAAGATTTCTTCCCCCAGCCTGGAGCGAAGACCTGGTCTCCAGCTCTGTGGCCCTGGTAGACAGCCTGTCACAGCAAGGTCAACTCCTCCTGGCCCTGCGCGTGATGAACTTCCTCAAACAGGCCGTAGCTGGCGATTCAGATGTATGTTCTGCAGTGCCCTCTTTCAATCTCAAGTGGACTCACTTGACTAAGTTAAATTAGTTGGTTTAGCCCACTTGTGCTTAAAACCTTGACTATTGCCTCTTAGTGTCTATAGATGTATGTCAAATAACTGTCACCATAACTATGTGTCTTTCATTTAAAGTTTCAAAACTGCCATAGTGCTTATGAAATACATCTGAGAAGTTATTAAGAAATTCCTGAGGTGAGAAAGGTTAAAAATATAAAATATAATTTTTTAGAAGAAATTCTGCAAAGAAAAAAATATGAGAATTAAAAAAAATGTCATTGAATAGTAATGACATTGAATCTAATCTGCATAAACTTTATCTCTATCTTTTAACATACTTTATTCATAACTTGTACTAAACTTATTTTACCGCTTCTTATTCTTTACGCTGAGATGTAAAACAATCGTGTAATTGTTCGTTTAATTAACCATCACATAATGTTGCAGGGCTGCAAGGCTTTCATGGATCTAGAGAAAAACATCTCTGCTTCTCTCGTTAAAAAGGTAAGTGCTGAAATTTTCTTGTCACATTGTCAAACTGGTCAGCTCTCTTTCTTACTCAGTTGGTTTGTATCAGTGGAGGGAAAAGACAGTTTGCTTTTTGAAACAGGAAAGTAATGAAATTGTTTGAATATACTTTTTACATCAATTTACGTTTTCTAATTTGCAGACATATGATAACATACACCCAGTAAGACTGCCTTATGACCATACATCATCTACCTAAGGAGGTTAAAACTGCTTTTGCCATGGTGTATTTGAGATGTTGAAAGATATTTTGTTCAAGTGCTTGCTCTGTAAAGTGAACTATTTAATATGTTTGCTACTGGTTACATTAAATCAGTAAAATGAAATCTATTTTTAACTCTTTTTGATGGTGGGTAAATCATGCAACTCAAAGTCCGTCAACAGGAAGGGGCGCGATGGTCCAGGGGTAGAACATCGGCTTCCGACGCAAAAGGTCCTGAGTTCGAATCCTGGCGGTTGCGTTCCCTACTGGTTGGGTCGGTGTTAGTATAATGTGACCGGCTGAGACAGGAGTCATGGTATCCCCGCCCTGTCTCGTGTGTGGCAGCACATAAAATTGTCAGACGTCCGTCTTGGGGCCCTTCTACAATATAGCCTATATAGTGCTGATGTTGGACGTTAAACCAAACCAACCAACCAACCAACCATCTCCAGTGGAAAGATGGCAGCTTGGTGCTAGGTTTGGCCGCCTCTCTCAAGGTCCGTCAACAGGAATGCGTTGGTCTCATCGAGTCCCTAAAGAAACTAACCACCAAACTAACAAACAAGCAAATGCATTTTTTTTTAACTACACCTCTTTGCCTCCCCAGTATCTCTAGTCAAAGGACGCTTAACTAACAACAAACCGTCAAACAAGCGCCTTTTAATTTACAGACCTGCCTACTTGTACCGATTTGATCGGTACGTACCGATTTTGGTCGTCAATCCCGATTTCCCGATTTCCACGGAAATGTACCGGTTTTTCAAACTGTGAAGATATTCCGCATAACAGCGCGATCGTCGTTTTTTTTTCTTCAATATCTGCCTCTGTTCGCCGCTCATCAAGAGACCCAAGACTAGCCCGTTTCCACGGCGGCAGAAAGCTCATGACCCGCACCTATTACATTTCAGCCGTCCGCTTTGACGACATATTTGTCATAGGCCTATTCTTTTAGATCTAAGTTTCTGAGATGTTCAAAAGGGTACCAGACCTGCCAACATTCTTAAATCAACCAAGTAGGCAGCCAATAATTAATAGAAATTTATGTTGTTTCAGGAACCATCAAGTGTGCCTGAAGCCATTAGATCATCTTCAAGAGATCAACTGTCCTGTCAAGTACCTGCCTCTGGCACCACTGGAAAATTAAAATCCAAAAAGTTCTCCCAACATTTATCTTCTAGAAAGGATGAGGATGATGAGGTATGAATCAATTGTACCTTAAACTATGCTTTTCTTTCGTTCACTCGTTCTATTGTTTTTAAGGAACAGCAATCCCCCCCTTTTTTTTTTTAAATAGCTGCTCCTATCAGACCTGCCTACTTGTACCGATTTGATCGGTACGTACCGATTTTCGTCGTCAATCCCGATTTCCCGATTTCCACGGAAATGTACCGATTTTTCAAACTGTGAAGATATTCAGCATAGCAGCGCGATCGCCGATTTTTTTTTTCAATATCTGCCTCTGTTCGCCGCTCATCAAGAGACCCAAGACTAGCCCGTTTCCACGGCGGCAGAAAGCTCATGACCCGCACCTATTACATTTCATCCGAGTCCGTCTTGACGACATATTTTGTCATAGGCCTAGCTAGGGACATGCGCTCTTTATCGAAGCCTATTCTCTTAGATCTTAGTGTCTGAGATGATCGAAAGGGTACTGAAAGTACACCTCCCCAAGCTGCCAACCCGTGCGCTTCGCTATTTTCGTTAAATATTTCTACCCAAATATGCCTATACGTTTTTTTTTTTTAATTGTAAATTTAATACAACCGTCGGGGCAACACCGCTGGGTTTTTTTTTTCTCAATAAAGGTACATGTTTTTGAGGTACGGATACGATTTTCCTCTCAATCACGCGACCGAAACTAGAGATTTATAAAGCAAGTTTCCAGTGCTTTGTGTGTGGTCGAAATAAAATTTATGAACGATTTATTTATTTTATCGATAGGTGATATTTTTTTTCTATACTTTTCATTAGAATGCTATCGAGATTGGGTTAGTCAACAACTTTATTGATACTGATCAGTCCCAATTCTTTGTTTTCTCTTGTGTTCATTCGTCCGAATCATATCAATCTCTCTATCTCGACTATCATTAGTACCAGTCAATCACGCTGGCAGTCATTTCCAAGCAAATAATTCTGATTTGCGTTGCCATGAGCTCAATATGCGTTTACAAACAAATAACGTAGATCTAACGTGCGATTAATACCATCTTAACATTCAGTATTTGACCTTCGTCCTTATTAATTTACAACTCCAACCGTACACGAATCTCCCGCTAGAGAAACAAATAAGTGAAAATCTGGTTATCTTTTATTCGTCCGATTAATACCGATCGTTCAATCTTCACATCGAGTCCTCGGGGCTTGGCGTTGTTTCCAATTAATCATTCTGATTGTTCATAAAGTTTATCAGCCTATTTTTTTTTCTTTTATCTGATTTGATGTGGTTGTTAGTGTATACGGTTACTATTACTATTATTACTATTATTATTATTATCACTACTGTATTATTATCATTCCTATGTGGCTGTTTTTAATTAACTTGCTGAAGTGGTGGAGCATTTATTTGTTCACTTTCACCCCATATTGTCTCAGACAAGGAGTTCAGGTCTCTAGTGTGGCACCACATAAAATTGTCACACATTAGTCTTGGGTCTGCCACCCAATATATCCTTTATGCTGATGACGTTTGACATTAAGCTCAACTCAACTCTTTCTCTTTTAGATTTCTTTCAAAGCGTCGAACAAGCTGGATGCTCTGAACAATCTGGTCATGTCTCGCTACTGCACCATGGACATTGTTCACGAGTTTTACAAGTGAGTTTTTTTTGTTAAGCAATTTGGATGGGTCAGGCACCAGCCAGAATTTGGAGTTTTTGAGTAATTTTTATTGTGGTAAAAAGCATCAAATCCACTTTAACTCACTTGCCTTGTATCCCATCGCCTCTACGGGATAGACTTTGAACCCCCGTAACTCATAAAGTTAAAGTCCCTGGAAACATTTGTAATGGAAATTGTTCATTCTCCCTCATCCATGCAACGTTTCGTAGAGATATAGTTTTTTTGCATTTTCTTTTTTTTAGATAAAAAGAGGTCGGAAAGTGAAACAATTAAAATATATGAAAATGTGTGGTGTTTTTGAAAAATCTTATTTTAAGATATCTTTATCTTGTTTATTTTAATCACATTATGTTATTATGTGTGGTGTTTTTGAAAAATCTTATTTTAAGATATCTTTATCTTGTTTATTTTAATCAAATTAATATGTTATTATGTCTCAAAATTTGAATAAGATTGCAAAAGTTTTTCCTTTTTTAACAAATTTTTTAATATACCCCAAAAAGCTGTGCCACAAGTGAGTTAAGATGTTGAAAAATTAGTAACTATAACTTCTTATGTGAAACTAACAAAGGTAAATGTATAATATTTTTTTCCCTATGCTGAGAGATCTAGTTCAAAAATGTCATTTGCAACTCGTGCCTGATTCACTCTGGATACCTCACATTTTATTCTAAAGGAGACTTACCCATTGGGCCCTTAATCTGTGAAGTGTTTATTTTGAATTGCAGTTTGCAGCAAAGAACGATAATATTCACTGTTTTAGCTCAGGAAGCCATATTAAGGGCCATAAATGTTTCAGGAGAGTTCAATGGGTTAAATGTAAGATTTTGTGGATAGCTCGTCGTAATACGAGTTGTTTAACAGAATACGATATGTTTATAATATACTCAATGGAAGAACTGTCAGCAGTATCAAGCATAGTCATACTTTGTAAGGCTTATGGGTCATATGAAGTACTTACAATTTTTGTCTAAGCTCAAGGAATAAATGGTTAGGTGAAGTACATACAATTTTATTTTGAGCTCAAGGAATTAGATATGGAAATAAAGAATCCATTGAAACACAAACGATTTGTAATGAGCAAATAGCTGAAGCAGATATTGGTAAATTAAATCTTCACCCAATTGTATTAGGCAACAGATTCAAACTCCACATGTTCACTACCCAGAGACTTCAAACTGGAGCGCGCGTGCCTGGAGTCCCACCTGGCGCTGTACCTCCAGCACTTCCTGCCGCAGCACGCTGAGCTGGGTCTCTCTGTGCAGCTCCAAGCCAAAAACATACTGAGGCGGATGCTCGACCCCCTGCCGTTACTGCGGAAACTCCTACAGAAGGTGAATTGGTTTCTTTCACATAGGGCCATGCCTCCTTTTTATAATAATTCTTAAAAAAGCTCTCTCTATATAGTAAAGTCTATGTGTGGTTTCTTTCAAATAGGGTCATTAGTAAATTGCTCTACCCGCAGGCTTTTGATACTGTCAATGTGCTACAATTTTGGCATATGGTTCAGTTTAAAAAAATGTTTTATTGCCTTATTTATGCTTGATATTGCAAACCTATCAGAGCATTTTTAATCTGAAAGTTTAGTAATTTAGATCTCAGTTTCACCTTAACAACGATAAATCATTGCATTTTGGCAAAAGTCTCACTTATGCCAATAGAAGCACAGTGAACATATGTGAATCTTTTTGTATAGAGTGTGGTTTAATTCAAGTCTCTTGATTTCTTGAGGAACATAGTGCCGCAACAACTCTCCTTCACTGGACTCAACTCTGACTGATCCTCTTCAGCTCGGCCCTTGTGTTACTGGTCGCTTTCACTTCTGCCTCAGTGCTACGTCTCCAAGTCTGCTTCAGGCGTCAAACCTTGTGTTTGCCTTTTGGGGTTCCACTCCAGGGCTTGCCTTGTGATGTTGGATACAGGCTTTCGAAGTGTGTGGCCTATCCAACCCCGTTTACGCTTTTTGATCTCTGTCTCAATGGGGGTTGCTTTGTTCTGTCCCATAGTTCTTTGTTTGAGACAACTTCAGGCCACATAATGTTGAGGATGTTTCAGAGGCATCTGTTGATAAATGTTTGCAGTATATGGATGTTGGTGTTGGTTACATGCCATGTTTCTGAGCCCTAGAGTAAGACCGACTTCGCGTTGGTATTGAAGATTCGGAGCTTATTTCGGACCGGCAGGGCTGTAGACCAGGGGTAGAACATCGGCTTCCGACGCAAAAGGTCCGGAGTTCGAATCCTGGCACTAGTGTTTACTACTGGTTGGGTCGGTGTCAGCATAATGTGACTGTCTGAGACATGAGTCATGGTATCCCTGCCCTGTCTCATAAAAATTTTCAGATATCCGTCTTGGGGCCCGTCCACAATATAGCCTATATAGTGCTGATGTTGGACGTTAAAACCAACTCAATTCAACTCAACTCAACCCTGTCTTTACTCACAACACTACCAAGATAGACAAAATTCTCAACCTCTTTGATGTTTTCCTGATGCAGCTGCAGTGGATCTCCCTGTCTCTTATTGATGCGTATGGCCTCAGTTTTTCTGATGTTTATCTGGAGTCTGGTCTTCCCAGCTTCTGCTGCTTCACGATTTAGCTTCTCTTGCACGTCTGGTTGCTTTTGGAGAGAAGGCTGATGTCTTATGCGAAGTCCAGATTCTTCAGTTGCTTCATGAAGGTCCACTGGATGCCTGTTCTTTCGCCTGTTGTAGACTTTGTATATAGTCATGCCTCCTTTTGTAATATTGTGTGAACTGACATTAAATGGGTTCTATCTATATCTTTGGTAAATTTTTAATATGATTCTAAGAATCTAAAAAAAAATAGATGCACATTTGATATTTTTACGATTCCTACATTCAGTTTTTTTTTTTTAAACAGCAAATTATATTTACAGAAATTTTTAGTAAGTTATCTAGACATAAATCATGCCTGGTTAGGTATAGCGAGAGGTTCAGAAATCAATCAACCAAGCAACCGGCAAGCCCTCTTCAGTCTATATCATTATTCTTTGTCTCTCTCGCCCTCGATCATCATGTAATGCGCACAATAATATGTGCTTGTGCAAGACCTTTTGAAAAAATAAAGATCAAAGCTTTAACATTTAAAATTAAAAACATAAATTCTACAATACATTGTACAGGCAAGGAACATGCCCTAAATCAAGTGATAAGAAAAAAATGTAAACTTTACTAGACAAAATCTTTCCCTTGCCTCTGTCCAGACAAGCCCGTACGACTACACAAAGCTTCAGTTTCTGTTGGAGGAGATGCAGCTACACTGTGGTGGAGGAGATACTGAAAGGGTAAGCTGTGACCACAGATAAAAGTGGCTTTTGAGCTTTGTCACTTTAACTGCGAAATTGACAAATGCCGAACTTTCATAATGACACACATGTCTCTTTTTCTACCAAAATGGAATCAGGAATTATAAAGATTTTTTTTTTTTTTTTAGTAAATACTATATTGAAAAATTTTTTTCTTAAATATTATAGCATGGGTTAAATATCTTGTTGCTTTTGTTTTTTACGTAGAAATTGTAATAACAACAATAATATCGATGATAATAATAATAATAATAATAATAATAATAATAATAATAATAATAATAATAATAATAATAATAAAACAACAACAACAACAACAACAACAACAACAACAACAACAACAACAACAACAACAACAACAACAACAACAACAACAACAACAACAACAACAACAACCAACCACCAACAACAACAACAACCACCACCACCACCAACAACAACAACAACAACAACAACAATAATAATAATAATAATAATAATAATCATCATCATAATGAAGTGTATTTATTTTTTGAAGCGTTCCCACCATGTTGCTCAAAGCAGGTTAGCACCTGTGATTAATCCCGCCCAAACCCATTAAACCCTAACTTCTGATCAGGGCCTGCAACTCCTGCGGTATCTGGACAAGTACACCCGTACCTGCCCTCCCTCTGAGGAGGAGCGACTCAAGTGGGGAGGCTCTTCTCTCGTGGATGCCGAGATTGTCGCGGGTGCAGAGGACGTGAGTTTTTGTCCCTGACTAGGGGTTTGTGTGTGTGGTTTTGTTGGTGGTTTGTTTGTTTAATAGCCTGACAATAACTTGCGTGCTGCAACACCGAGACGAGCATATTGCCTTTTTGATGTGGAGCTCTTTCTTTTTCAATATATCGTAAGGGTCCTGAAAATGGCTGCCAGCTACATATCTATGTCTAGTTAATGCCTTTGTATGTCATTTTTTCCTCAGTCAATAGCAGTACAGATTAGTGGTATATTGTTCATACTAAATTCATCAAAAACATGGTTCTTGAAATCTGTAACATTTAATTACATAAAATTCATGTACAGTTCCAGTCAAACCTCGACCAAACTATCCAAACGTTTGTGCTTTTTACCCCCTTCACACTGTTTTTTTTAGATAAAACTTATAGTCAGTTGCCTGGCCGAGTCTAACACATACTGATAAAGGGATATGGATGTAATATTTTTTGAAACTTTGTTTTGAGTAGCCAAATCCACACATGTTAGGCGGCAGTCTGCTCAATCGAAGTTTCGATACATTACAACACTTTTCAAATATATCACGTGCAGTCTAGTGTTTTGAAAAAAAATGTTACAAACACATGTGATGAATCAAACTGGACGTAAAGTGAAAAAAAAAATTAAAGGCAAAGTGAAAGCACTCTTAAGTTCCTTGAATTTTAAGCTAGTTTGTAAAGGGTTGTGTTTGTTACTGGCCACAGCTAGATCTAGCTGCTGACTAGACAAATGGCTCTAGCTAAATTTATCACAAAATGTTTGAAACTGCTTAATATTAAGATTCATCTGTCCACCGAGAAAAAATAACAACAATCAATATTCATAATGATCACAGAGCCCAGCAAACAAGGTACCAATCACATGACATCCTTGCATTTCAGAATTTTTGTGATTTATTGGACAATATCCACAAGGTCTGATATAAGTAGAGATAAGATCTAAATTGGAAAGTAAGGGGAAAAGGGTAAAAACTAACTGTTCTTCCCATAATCTTTTTTCAGAACCTCTGTCTGTTCCTGCAACAATAATATGCTGCACACGCTTTTACCTTCTTCAAGTATTGCCCTGTCTAAACAAGGTTGAAAGGCAAACGCATTAGTATGAGAGTAAAGCTGCTGTTGTAAAAATCAACTTCTAACCCTGGCTAGGCTTAGTTTAGTCGACTCAGGTTATAATGTGACCAGCCTCGCCTGTGAACCCTTCTCCCAGACACTACCCTAATACCCTAATAGGTCTCTATATTAAAGGGACAAGATGGAGGAAGCTCATTTGGAGAAGCGTATCTCTTTTCAAATTTCGCTTTCTCCTTTTTTGTGTTAAGCCTTCCCTTAACACTTCGCCACTGCATGAATGCAGGTAGCGCTACCATCTACATGCAGATCTATATACAATATAAGTTATATTTTGATTTTTCCCTCAAGTCGGTTTACAACACATCCTTCCTGTAGAGAGCCTGTCCCGCCTCTGGGGCTACTGAAGTGATAATTAGACACTGTAGCAATGCTGTTTACTCTCAGTTGTACATGAAATACATCAAATATTTTTATCATAAAGGGTAACATTAACATATTTTCTCTCTCTCAAGTCGGTTTACCAAACATCCTTCCTGTAGAGAGCCTGTTCCGCCTCTGGGTCTACTGAAGTGATAATTAGACACTGTAGCAATGCTGTTTACTCTCAGTTGTACATGAAATACATGAAATATTTTTATCATAAAGGGTAACATTAACATATTTTTATTTTTTCTCTCTCAGGTCGGTTTACCAAACATCCTTCCTGTAGAGAATCTGTCCCTCCTCTGGGGCTACTGAAGTGATAATTAGACACTGTAGCAATGTCTTTTACTCTCAGTTGTACATGAAATACAATTTTTATCATAAAGGGTAACATTAACATATTTTCTCTCTCAGGTCTGTTTACAACACGTCCTTCCTGTAGAGAGCCTATCCCTCCTCTGGGGCTACTGAAGTGATAATTAGACACTGTAGCAATGCTGTTTACTCTCAGTTGTACATGAAATACATGAAATATTTTTATCATAAAGGGTAACATTAACATATTTTCTCTCTCAGGTCTGTTTACCAAACATCCTTCCTGTAGAGAGCCTGTCCCGCCTCTGGGGCTACTGAAGTGATAATTAGACACTGTAGCAATGCTGTTTACTCTGTTTTACATGAAATACATGAAATATTTTTATCATAAAGGGTAACATTAACAAGTATAATGTGACCGGCTGAGACAAGAGTCATGGTATCCCCGCACTGTCTTGTGTGTGGCAGCACATAAAATTGTCAGACGTCCATCTTGGGGCCCGTCCACAATATAGCCTATATAGTGCTGCTGTTGGACGTTAAACCAACCCTACCAACCAACCAACCAACCGGAACATTAACATATTTTTATTTTCTCTGTCAGGTCGGTTTACCAAACATCCTTCCTGTAGAGAGCCTGACCCGCCTGCCTTACCACATGTTGATGGGCACCGACGCTATGACCGTTATCAAGTTTGAGGTGGGGATGGAATCGCTCGATGCTTGGCTCAACATGGCGCATGTCCTCAAGGTAAAGGAAGAGAAAGGGGCAGTTCAAACATAATCAAACACCTATTTTTAGGACCTTTTAACCATCCATTCCTCCGTTATTACACATTTTCCTTATCTCTTACACTATTCTTACAACAGCCAATGATCCCCCCCACAAGTAAAATTACCCCCCCCCCATACCCTTCTTCAAATGTGTAAGAACTAAGATTACATTTTAACCTCCCCAAAGGCCCTGCTTTTAAATGGTGTTGATGAATTTGATGAAGCCTATGGTGGCGATGCCTAGTCAGTAGAGTGAAGCGGCTTTTATCCAGAAGTCCCTGGTTTGATTCCTCAATCAGGCTGCCTTTTTCCATACTGTTTGGATTTGGTATCAGTTAAATGTGACCGGCTACGTTCTGAGTATCTTTTCTGGTGCCCTGTTGGCTCCAGGATTCGTCTTTATAATCCAAGCAAAGATTTTTATAGGTTGTTTAAAAAAAATATAAAATGAAACTCAATCTTACTACCAACTAGGTTATTATTATTATTTTGGAACGGTCGCAGACCCAGCCAAATTGTGGGCTTGTCCGATCTGGTATTAATCAGTTAAAATGAAAACAAAGATGCGTTATTTAAATGTTATGAAATGGGGTAAAAAAATTTTCAAGCATAGAAATATGTGAATTATTGTGTTTTAGTAAATTTATTCCAAAATTTTATCATCTGTTAAGTATTAAAATCCTTAAAGTAATTCGCCAAGTATGTTTAACTTTGAAAATGTGGCACTTTCCAGAACATTGTCATGATTTAACATCTTTTTCTTCACAACCACTATTCTCTCTCTTAACACCTTTATTTTTTGTTGTTATTAGCCTGAAAGGGTCTTTTTGTAAACAGTTTTCCCGGACACCCAAAAGAGGTAAAATTTCAGATCCAAAGAGACAGTAGTAAATTGAACTAAAATTCATAGTTTAATTAAATATACTGATGAGCAACGATTAACTAAAAATATTGTTTAATAATATATACATGCTTATAATATAAATTTTAATCAACCTGGTGAAATTAAAAAATCTTTCCTCTAAATGGCATTTGTTGAATTTTAGATTCCAAGAGGAATTAAAAAATCTTTCTTCTAAATGGCATTCGTTGAATTTTAGATTCCAAGAGGAATTAAAAAATCTTTCTTTCTAAATAACAATCGTTGAATTTTAGATCCCGAGAGACAACATCCTCCTGCGGGCTGTAATCAACATCATGGATAAGTACATCTCTTCACAAACCTCGGCACCATCTTCAGCGCCACAGCTGGGAATGGCGTCGCTGTCAGAAGTTCCGGCTGAAGTGTCCCCGGAGTTCCCTGCCCTTCTAGCTAGCATGGGCAGAGTGATGTTGATGTTCAAGAAAAAGGAGCACGTGGTCTGGTGCAGCAACTCCATGCTACAGAAGCTGCAAAACGGTATCAATTGTTTTAGTTTTTTGGTTTTGTTTTGTTTCTTAACATCTATTGTCAGTGACTTTTTGAGATTTTTGAACTCAGCAACTCCATGCTACAGAAGCTGCAACACGGTATCAATTGTTTTAGTTTTTTTGGGTTTTGTTTCTTAACATCTATTGTCAGCGAGGGGGGCGTGGTGGTCCAGGGGTAGAACATCGGCTTCCGGCGCAAAAGGTCCCGAGTTTGAATCCTGGCTGTTGCGTGTCTTTCGGCCCGTCCACAATATATCTATATAGTGCTGCTGTTGGACGTTAAACCAACCCAACCCCCTATTGTCAGCGACTAGGCGCTCCTGGTGCAAAGACTTTTTGACAATTTTGAACTCAGCAACTCCATGCTACACAAACTCCAGAATAGTATCTGCTCTATTGTTTTCGGTGTCAGTATAATGGGACCTGCTAAGACAGGAGTCATGGTATCCCTGCCCTGTCAGACGTCCGTCTTGGGGCCCGTCTACAATATAGCCTATATAGTGTTGCTGTTGGAAGTTAAACCAACCCAACCAACCCTGCTCTATTGTTTTATTTCTTTTGGTTGATCATTTTATATCTTCACATTATTTATAGGGGCAAACTGGCGCAAGTGATATAGCGTTGGTCTCCGAATTAGAAAGTCACTGAATCAAAACCTGTGGAGGTTAAAAAAATGATTTCTTTTATTTAGTCCTCTACCGGTTCGATCAGTGTCAGGTTAATGTGATCGGCTGAAACAGAAGTCCCCGCACTGTCGCTGTGTGGTAGCATGTAAAATTGTCAGAAATAAGTCTTGGGACCTGTCCACAATATAGGTTTATTGTCAGAAACGAGTCTCTCTGGAGCAAGATTTAAAAAAAAAACTTTGAAGCTGATCAACTCCATGATACAGAAACTCTGAAAAGGTATCTGTTGTATTGTTTAATTTTTTTTTTGGTTGGTTGGTGTGTTTCTTAAAGTCTACTGTCAGCAACTAGGCTATCTGGCGCAAGACTTTTTGATAATTTTAAAACTCGGCAACTCGCTGCTACAGAAGCTATAGAATGGTATCTGCTCAATTACTATTGTTTGTTTTTTTTACTTTGGTCTGGCATATTGCATACATATATGTGGTGCTATAGACATATTATTTAAAATATTAAAAGCTGAAGTTTTAAATTCTGCATAATTTTTTGTTCTATTTTCATTATCATTTACTATGTGGTGGCGCTACAGCTCATAAATAGCGAAATGCTAATGAGTCGAGTAATGTTAATCCTCACTTTCCTTATAGTTTGAGTTTGACCCCCCCCCCTCAATCCTGTCTTCTTTCCTTCTCATTTGAGTTTGAACCCCCCAGCCCCCCTTTTTTATTTGCTCCCTGTCACCAGTTGAAGAAAAGAAGCTGGCACTGAAAAGTTGCATCACCTTTACCCAAAACTGGCTAGATTCAACAGAGGAGGTGAGCAAACCTGTTTCTCCAGTAATGTATTATGTTATGCATATGTGAGGCAAGCAGGTTGAATGAAGCACAAGTCGGAATTTGGCCTTTTTTTATTTCTTTATGGTGTGTTTAGAAGCATTGAATGCTTTTTAAGATGTTGAAAAAATAATGACTCCATCACTTCTAGAACCAGAGAGTTATTTTGTTTTGGAAATGATTCATTTATTGTGTGTTTAGAAGCATTGAATGCGTTTTAAGATGTTGAAAAATAATAACTCCACCACTTCTAGAACAAGGGATGGTTATTTTGTGTTGGAAGAGAAAGAGATCAAAATAAAGTAAATTTTCTGTGCTTTGGCTCAAAACTTATATCAGCGACTTGTACCTGATTCACCCTGGTTGCCTCACATACAGAGATTTTAAATTCACTCTGATTACAAAACAAAGCTCCATGATGGATTTTTGTAGAAGTGATTACAGATTAATTAGAGTTGTAGTTTTCTTTTCACCAGATGCTGAATTATTTAAAAGAGTAAATGATGTCATTCTTTACAACCTAGATTTAATTTCTGGCTGAAGAATGTCTGAATTCCTTACCAGACGAATGTTGGTTACTTAAAGAAAGATTAAGCTAGGTTTGCCTCTACTCTGGGTGTGGCTTACCTTTAATGGCATGATATCACAGATAATTTTTGTTCAAGCACCATGGTTTTGTCTCGGCTAAAAAGGGAGGCACGGTTGTCTTGGGGTAGAACACCTGCTTCCGACGCAAAAGGTTCGGATTCAAGCCTTGGCGATTGCGCACCGTAACTCCATGAATAGAATGAGGTTGCTCGTTATACACAGAGGTGCCTACCTCCAGAGGCAACTTGGAGGGATTTTGAAAACCAAAAAGCAGGAATTTGACTAAGAAAGAGGGATTTTTTGCGCAACTCCGCACTTATTGACACATCACTTACTAACTACTACTAGTCTAGATCTAGCCTACTAGAGCCCACTAAGACTAAGTAAGAGTTGGCTAACTTAGAAATCTAGTCTAGAATCTATGAATCTACAGCAATGAAGTGTAACAAAAAGAACGCCTTTGTTAACCTGTAAAACATTAGCATAGCTACCAACTTTTGAGAAAGCAAATACAGATTTTTAGCGCGGTTAGTCACTATAAACCTAATCGATGGCCAAGCTTATTTAGTTCAGCTATCAATATTGACTTACACTTGAATTCTTAATCATAACTTTAAAAAGGCATTTTTTTCGTTCCTTTTTTGGGAGTATGTGTGTGTTTTTGTTTATTTAAAATAGTCTTATTTTGGAGATAAATTTGTTAACCTCTTCACTGCCAGCCCTATTATGCACTTTTTTGCCACAAAATGTTTCCCTCTTTATGACTACTTGTACAAATTCGCCTATATCTCGGCTATTGACAGAGATATCTTAGAGATATTGCACACAAATGTGACTGACACAACATACTTTAATGCTGTACCTTCAAAAGTTAGTTTGTGTGAAAACATTTTTTTTAAATTGAAAATTACATCAACTACGATGATCTAGATCTAGATCTGGACCGGTCACTAGCAGTTCAAAAACAAAAAATGTCTGCTGGACTATCAAGGGAGATCACCCACGAAACAAACAACTTAATAAAAGCAGTTGAATCCCTTAGATCGTACGTGAAAAGCCGATCGTCATACGCAAATAGTGTGATAGGATAGGCCTGTGCGTGCCCCAGGCAGTGAAGGGGTTAAGGAAAAGTGATACACTAAAAAGGTACTATAGACAACCACTATCCTCTCTCTCAACACCTTTTTTTTGGTAAGAGAATTTGTTATTAGCCTGAAAGGGTCTTTTTGTAAACAGTTTTCCTGGACACCCAATAGAGTTCAAATTTCAGATCCAAAGAGGCAGTGGTAAATTTAAGTAAAATTCATAGTTTAATTAAATATACTGATGAGCAACAATTACTTAAAAATATTATTTAATAATATACAAATGCTTATAATATAAATTTTAATCGACTTGGTGGAATGAAAAAATCTTTCTTCTAAATGGCATTTGTTGAATTCCAGATTCCGAGAGACAACATCCTCCTGCGGGCTGTAATCAACATCATGGATAAGTACATCTCTTCACAAAACTCGGCACCATCGTCAGCGCCACAGCTGGGAATGGCGTCGCTGTCGGATGTTCCGGCTGAAGTGTCGCCGGAGTTCCCTGCCCTGCTGGCCAGTATGGGTCGAGTGATGATGATGTTCAAGAAAAAGGAGCATGTGGTCTGGTGCAGCAACTCCATGCTACAGAAGCTGCAAAACGGTAGCAATTGTTTTAGTTTTTGTTTGTTTTGTTTCTTAACATCTATTCTCAGTGACTAGGCGTTCCAGGCGCAAGATTTTTTTAAAACAGTTTTGAAACTGATCAACTCCATGCTAAAGGAACTCTGGAATGGTATCTGCTGTATTGTTTAATTTTTTGTTGATTGGTGTGTCCACTGTCAGCAACTAGGCTGTCTGGGCAAGACTTTTTGATAATTTTTAAACTCGGCAACTCGCTGCTACAGAAGTTATAGAATGGTATCTGCTCAATTACTATTGTTGTTTTTTTTTGTCTGGCGTATGGCACACATGTACGCAGTGAAATAATTTCATTTGAAATATTAAAAGCTTTTTTTCTATCTTCATTATCATTTACTATATGGTGGCACCACAGCTCATAAACAGCGCAATGCCAATGAGCCCAGTTATGTCAATCCTGTCTTCTTTCCTTCTCATTTGAGTTTGAACCCCCCAGCCCCCCTTTTTAAAAATTATTTTATTTTCTCCCTGTCACTAGTTGAAGAAAAGAAGCTGGCACTGAAAAGTTGCATCACCTTTACCCAAAACTGGCTGGATTCAACAGAAGAGGTGAGAAAACCTGTTTCTCCACTAATTTATTATATTATGCATATGTGAGGCAAGCAGGGTGAATGAAGCACAGAACGGAATTTGGACTTTTTGAGTTATTTATTGTGTGTTCAGAAGCATTGAATGCTTTTTAAGATGTTGAAAAAATAATGACTCCATCACTTCTAGAACCAAAGATAGTTATTTTGTGTTGGAAATGATTAATTTATTGTGTGTTTAGAAGCATTGAATGCATTTTAAGATGTTTAAAAAATAATAACTCCATCACTTCTAGAACCAGAGATAGTTAATTTGTTTTGGAAAAGAAAGAGATAAAAATACAGTAAATTTTCTGTGCTTTAGCTCAGAACTTACATCAGCGACTTGTACCTGATTCACCCTGGTTGCCTTAGTTACATACAGAGATTCAATGTCAGTCTGATTAGAAAACAAAGCCTCATGATGGATTTTTGTAGAAGTGATTACAGATGTTGTTTTCTTTTCATCCTGATACTGAAGTATTTAAAAGAGTAAATGATGTCATTCTTTACAGCCTAGATTTAATTTTTGGCTGAAGAATGCCTGAATTCCTTACTAGACCAATTTTGGTTACTTAGAGATTAAGCTATGTTTGCCTCTAGTGTGTGGCTTACTTTTAATGGCATGATATCTCAAATAATTTTTGCTCAAACAGCAATGGTTTTGTCTCAGCTAAAAATCCCAAGCATTCTTTTGATGAGGAATATTTAATCAGTCTATGAACCAAACAGTGAGGGCATTTAAAGCAGCAGTCATTATTGCTGATTTTGTCCAACCAGTCTTTGTGAATATGTATGTATGACATATGGTGTAATGATTTTCTATGAATTAACTTCCTCTTTCGGCTGCCCGTACAAGAAAACTGTAGGTAAAAATCTTTACAAAGTAGAGCTGTTTAAGTTAGTTAATTAATTTACTTTGTCTTTGCATACTTTTTTTCTCTCTCCTCCATGGGTGAAGTTCAATCGAGTGACAGTTTAAGAACGTGATTTCCTTTCTTTATGGAACACAAAATTTGATCCTGGTTGCTTTATATTTACAAAAACATATCCAATTACCATGACTGTACTAAATTTACTTTGTTTTTGCATACTTTTCCTTCCTTTCCTCCAAGGACGAAGATCGGTCGAGTGTGCAGACGTCTCTGAACATGTTCAAGAAGCGACTGCTGGTGCTGTCGACCCAGGTGGCGCTAGCGAGGGCTGGACTTCTGGAGCCACTTGGCCCGGCAGCTAAGCAGGAAGGCGGAGACAAGATGATCAGAGCCATCTATGGGCTGGCCTCGCATGTCCTCGACAAAACCACAGGTAGGCTGTGAACAAAATCTATTCAATCAAGGCTTAAGGTTTTGACCAGTATTTCTTGTCAAAGGGAATTGACATTAATGTAATTTTATTTGAAGAAAAAAAAAAGGCTTTTGGCACATACAATGGTACAATGATACATCATAAAGAACAAACAATAATTTAAAATGTATTTCCAGACGGAAATAAATAAATTTTGACAGTCTTTGAGAGTTGATATCATAAAAATGGAAATGAAATACATTCATGCATTAGTTTATGAAACTAATTACACTATGTGCAATAATTTTGTCAAATGATAGGCAAATCTCTAATGAACATTACTTCCCATTTCATTCAAAGTGAGAACATATAAAAAGGTCTGTCAAACATACATGATCAACACTACCACAATGCTTCTTAACCCTAGGGATTATATATTGTCATTAAGACTTATGCTAAAATGTAAGTGACATATCATTTTAAAGGTGAACATAATATCTATCTAATTCAACTTTTAGATTAAAAATGTGCTTATAGTTTTCACTTTATCTATAAGAAACTTGTGTCCAACATGGGTACGAAATAAGTAAATGAAAATTTATGATTATCTCAAAATGAGCGAAAATGACTTGTGTCAAAACTGTGACAAAGTGTAGAACGTGGGCTTCTAAAACAGGAACATTTTTAGGAGAAAAAATTTGAGATATGCCATTCTGGTAACTCGATGCATGTTTGAATGTGTCCAGATGTAAACGGCGCCGTCGACTCGATCGCCAGCTTGAGCCAGGTGGATGTGGATGAGCTGCGGGTCTCCCTGCTGGAGGAGTGGCTGGCAGCAGGCGGCTCAGACATGACCGTCGATTTTGAGCAGGTGGGATTTACACTTTACACTTCTCATTTGACTTTCAATGTCTGGAATATTTACCTTTTCACATTGCTTGATTTGATGCCTGTTCCTTGTGAAGGCACTAAATAAGTTTGATTTTCTAACTGTTTAACTTAAAATGGGCTATTATGTGTTTTTTTGTGATTTGTTTAAAATTGCTGTTAAGCGCTTTGAGCTTTTTGAAGGGAAAGCGCTCAATAAATAAATACTATTATTATTAAAAACGTAACAAGCAACTTTTAACTTATTTTCAACTTTACGTTAAAGACCGTGTTGTGAGTAGCTTAAATAAGAGCAACAGGCCTCTATTATGTCAGATAGTGGGTAGGTGAAACGATCTCAGAGGCAGCCCTTTAGGATAAGTTAGTTGCATGCCTCAACTAATATTTTGCTTTCTAACTCGGTAAAAAGTATGAGATCTATTTTTTTCCTTCCATTTCTATCAGACAGTGACACTTGCTTCCTACAAATTTGTTTGCTCTCAGTTATGTTACAACTTCTATTTCTCAGTCTCAGGGAGGGGAGCGTGGTGGACCTGGGGTAGAACATCGGCTTCCGATGCAAATGGTCTAGGTTCGAGCCCTAGAGACTGCGCTCCCTACTGGTTGGGTCGGTGTTAGTGGAGTTAGAGTGATAGTCTCCCAACTCCCAATCTGAAGGTCTCGGGCTCAAAACCCTTGATTGGTTAAAAATGTATTTGTCTGATTTCGTCCCCTACTGGTTGGATAGGTCTCAGTATAATGTGACCGGCTGAAAAGCAGTCATTGTATCCCCACACTGTCTTTAAGCGGCAGCAAATAAAATTTTCAGATGTTGGTCTTGGGATAAGCCTATTAAATGCTGACATTGGATGCTCAGTAAGCAATTTACAAATGCTGACTTTGGATGCTTAATAAGCAATTTACTAATGCTGACATTGGATGCTCGATAAGCATTTTACAAACAAAAAACTGTCTTTTCCCTCCCTCCCTCCCTCCCATGCCCAGACGATGACGTTTGATGTGACAGTTTGCCCGAGCGAGACGGACGAGTCTGAGATCATATCGAAGGTGATGCTGCTGCTGAGGTCGAGCAGCCGGGAGGCGTGTGTCGAGAAGCTGGAGGAGATTGTGGAGGAGGTTAGTGTACTTATCGATGACGCTTTACACATATATTGTATAATATGTTAAGAGCTAGTCAAAGCATTATGAGAATGTGGAGGAGGTACGGGCCCTCACATGTCTCTCTTATTGTACTCATTAATGACACTTTACACATGTATAGTATAATATGTTAAGAGCTAGTCAGCCCATTTGTACAATGTCTTAACAGCAGTGTATTGAGAAAATCGCGTGTAAAGATTTTGATGTCTGCAAAATTAAAACTATAAGAAACAGCCTTTTTAAATTTCATATATGAAATAAGGAATACAAAAGTATTTTATTTAAGAACTTTTAGTTGGAATATCACAAAAGATATTAAGTAATTTAGATCTGAGATAGGTTTTTTTTTTTCATTTTCCCGATTGTTTTTTAAATGATAAATTCCTATGTCGCATTTTGCTATATGTATCATTATTTTTTTTTAGCAAAATTTGTGGTGGAGGAGGAGGGGGAGGACCCTTACATTGTTGCTCTGCTATAATACGGACATTTACTTTCGTTGCATAGTTCAACTCTTCTTATGAACATTTCTTTTCCACCACCATAAATATCGCCTACCAACTGTTTATGTGAACTGGAAATCATACTTGTGTTTACATTTTATTAGAGGATTATGGGGGTGAAAATCTCAATGCCTTGCAACCATTGCACGCTAAAACTCTACACATAATACATTATTTTCTCTTCCAGGGCTGTTTGTCTGACCCTAAAGATCAAGTGAGGGCTTCTTTCTGTCTACTGCAGTCCCAGTACCATTCATCAGGACTGTGACTGTGAAATCACCTTTTCCACCACACTCCTCCCAGATAAGGGGGATTTCTGACATACAAATCAACTGATGCCGCTGGGACACTTTAGAACAGTGTTTAAGTTAAAGATGCGTAATTGCACAGCTTTGATTGATCCTTCTAGCAGTATAAGAAACCGAGGCAAAATTTTAGTCTTCCGTAAACTTTTGTCAAAATCTAAAATTTCGAAAGCTGTTTTTGCCTATGATACTCTTTTACAATGATAGAGCATTTTGGCAAGCAAAATAACATTTTATGTGCATATGTTAATCCATAAAGAAGGAACTTCTTTCTAATCTTGTAAACTTTTCCTTTTCTTTTTTGTAATACATGTACAAATCAAAACTCCAGTTTTGAAAATACTAACTTTGAGTGATATATGTAAGGCTTAGTTGATATGTAATCTATGCATTTACCGTTTTCTGATGTTTTAGGTTTTGTACTAAAAATAAAGAATATACCGCAATAAAGTTGTAGAGAGTTGAGTCTTGATGTGGCTCTTTGTATTGTGTTAAGGGTTCTTGTATTGATCAAATTCAAACCCATCTGTATTTAGTTGTGGATTAGTGAGAAACTCCTTTGAGTGTTCAGTTTTGTTATTATCCTTGAATAAACTTTATTTTTATTGAGGATTTCAAATAGCAAATCATTACTATCTGCTGCAAATTCAGCATGTTGCACATAGTAAGCATGCTTCAAGTCTTCTTTTCAAAAACATTTAAGGCATATTGATGACTGAAAGCTTGAGTTATTTTTGCTTAATTTATTAAAAATCGAGTCCTGAAAAGGATTGTTTTTGTGTGCGAAGTGGTGATCAGCTGTTGGGTTTACGCTATTGTATTTGATCTAGAACTAGGTCTATAATAAAGTTAAAGATGTAGCGTTTTTGCAATCTATGGTTTTTCCTGGTGATTGAGCATAAACATGTCAATTCTGGATATGCACATAATTAGTATTATATAATGGTGCTGCTTCTAGTGCTAGCTGCAAATTTGGGTTTTCACGTACAATTGTACTCTGTCTTAGGTGGGATGGGCAAGTTCATGATTCTGTTTGTGTGGTTTGATATTTGAAAATTATACCGTACAATGTCCAGTACTGTGAGCAATAGGTTTCATTTTTTTGAAAGCGTACAAAGGGAATCGGGTTACATGTACTTTGGAGGTGCTGTTTTCATCTTTTTATAATTCGGCTACTCTGTACGTGTGTGTGTCTCTCTCTCTCTTCTCTCTCTCTCTCTCTCTCTCTCTCTCTCTCTCTCTCTCTCTCTCTCTCTCTCTCTCTCTCTCTCTCTCTCTCTCTCTCTCTCTCTCTTCTCTCTCTTCTCTCTCTCTCTCTCTCTCTCTCTCTCTCTCTTTTCTACTCCAAAAGAAGAAAAAAAAAAACAACCAAAACACAAAAGAGGACATTGACCAAAGGCATGTTTCAATGTAAAGAGATTTAATCATTTTGAGACAATATACAAGCAACAAGCCTGGGCCAACTGTGAATGTTGCAAAGCCACCAGTGTAGACTGCAGAGCATGACAACACCCCTTGTCACGTTTGTTTGATTTGACAGTGTTTGGGGAAAATAAAATTCCTCATCTTTGGAAAAGCGTGTGGTGCATTTGTTTATCTCAATTGGTCACTCTTGTTTGACTGTGTGGGAAAATAAAATCACTTATCTTTGGAAAAGCTTGTTTGTTCAGCAACAAGCTTAATTGTCCCTCTCTAAGCACAATACTAGGTACGCTATATTTTATAATTGACAGGAATAGGTCTGAAACTGGCATTTCTGCTCAGTAAATGTTGGAATTAAAATGTTATCTGCTGTTTTCCACATATTAAGGTTTTTACTTGCCAAACACTTTTTTTTTTTACTTGCAAAAAAAAACAACAAAACAAACAAGCAATTTCGTGACTTTCGTTAGTTTTTGTTTAGGGGGATGAATTATTAATGGTGTTATTCAAATACCTTGGGGGTTACGTGTCTTTTTTAAAACAATGTGTAATATAATGTTGGCAGTCTCCATTGAAGACTATGTAATGCTCAGTTGTACATGAGACAAATTAATAAATATCAATTATAGTTTAGAAAGTTTAAGGACATTATGCTAAATAAATATTATTACATATACATTTTTCTAAAAAGATAAGTCAGTTTTGATTTGACATGAATGAACAAGCAATAGATTTTTAAATTGTATCAAGTAATCATTTGGAAAGAGAAAAAAAAACATACATACATAATTATGTAATTTATTTTCAACAATTTTGGCATGATTAATAAATATTTTTTCCTAGAAATTAGAGTTTACCTTCGATACTCTATATTGTTGGCCTTGGCAGCCAGTTAAAGCTCACCCCTTTTTTATATTTTTATCCATAAACACTGATTAAAACCTGGGTCAACAAACATCTTGTACACAGAAAAAAATTGAATATTCATTGTTTCAATATCTAACCACTTTAGATATAAAATTTTAAATTTGATGTAGAAATTATTCCCACTTACTTCACCTTTTTTATTTTTTTGTACAAAATAAGTCATTAACTTAACTATAATAATAAAAGTACAATTTATGAACAATTAACAAGTAGCATTAGAAACAGTAGCGTTCGAATTACACCACTGTCAGCATAAAAAAAAAAAATATATATATGTTATCAAGATTTAAAAAAAAAAAGAAATATTCAGAAACTATGGAAATGACATAAACCTTTGGCCCAGAGAAAAAAGGTACAAACTAAATTAAAGATTATATTAATAATAAATTTATCACAGGGAGCCGAGTTTCATGAATACAAAATATGAATACATGTATATTCACTTGATATCACTACCACATCATGAACGCTTCCACATTCTCTCCATTATCAATATAAAAAAGTCATTCATCTTGCGCACCAAGAGTTGAGATGTAAAAAGAAAAAAATATATTTCATGAGGTAAAAGTACTAAAACGCATGAATTTTCGTATATTAAAAAAAACAAAAAAAAACAGTCGACTTGATCTAATACAACATTCCCAATTTCATACATTCATTTTCAAATAATAATAATAATTATTATTAAATATCGATTCTAAAGCTAAAGTAATGATTTATATTAAAAAATTATAACAATGCAAATGATAATAGTAGTAGTAGTAATAATAATAATATAATAATAATAATAATAATAATAATAATAATAACAACAATTATTCTCATAATTACCCTTTTTGACACCATTTAATATTTTATAAAAATTGACTACATGGTAAATAAAAATAAAATATTTAGTTCATCTCAAAATTGGAACATAGTAACATACACCTTTAAAGGCCCAGGAAAGGAGCGAAAATATTATGAAATTATTTTCCTTTGCTTTAATTGATTCTTAAATTTAAGTTTTGTTGAAGTTTTTAAAGGATATTTTCAAGTTGTTTCTTTTTGGATAAGAAGAGAAAAATCCACCCGTGCAAAAACAAAACTGACAAAAACTGCCTTTTTCGCTTCATATAATTTAAACAAATTCTTCTAATTTCATACTTTCCCTTTAAAATTCTGTTCAAATCATTGTTTTATTCTGTTATTAATGTCAAGAACTTTAAAAAATGTTGAAACTTGCAAGTTAATACGCCCAAAACCCCTTTGGAATAATTCTTTCTCAATATATAAAAGTCATTTCATACATGTAATTGTAAAGATTTTCCCTCTGAGTAGTATGCCTACTCGTAATATTTATAATAATTAATATCATTGTTCTTTTCGACGGTTCCAAAACCTTAAGTCTTGGATGGTTCTCACTGCCCCCTCTCTCTCTCTCTGGATTTTATGTCTCTGTGGTTCCCCTGAGAGATCTTTTACCGCGAAAAATTTGGATGGAGAAGAAATTTCAGTTCTCATAAACATTGTCGGAGGCTCTGCCGTAGCTGCGACTGGAGTCGAGGCCAGCAGATCTGCCAGGTGTGATGCTCTCTCCGCCATTAGCGCGGGCCTCGGGACTCCCTCCAGCTGGGTTGTCTGCCCCTGTGAGAGCGTCGGTGTCGTCAGCCTGACGGTGGCGTCGGTGCTTCCTCTTCTTCCTGGATCGGCGCTTCTCTTCCCTGGGGTTAGACACAAGATTAGAGAGATGGAGATGTGGCTATTACTTGTATTAAAACTCCTTCACATCTAGTAGAACTACTTCAAAAAGTTGATTAGATTAAGAGAAGGCAGACCATTGGAATAATTACCGTATAAGAACTGGATTTATATGATTTTTTTTTCAGTGTTTAGAAGTAGGCTTTTACTTGTTTTAGTAAAAAAGATTTAAAAAAAGGTCTCTTCTCTGGAGTTTCACACAAGATACAGAGAGATGTAGATGTGGCTGTTAGAACTACCTCAAAAAGTTCATATATTTAGAAAAGGCAAACCATTGGAATACAAAGGAGTGAGTGAGTGAGTTTGTGAGTTTGTTTTACGGCATGTCAGCACGGTAACGGCTATGTTGTTAATTATAAGGAGAACTGGATTTTCATGAATATTTTTCCACAGCGTTTAGAAGTAGGCTTTTACTAGTTTTAGTGAAAAAGACAAAAAAAGTTTGCACTTTGTACGATTAGAGCCCTTGTAGATGCATTGGCATCATATTGGTAGTCAAGTGGTATAAATCATGCTCTCTTTCAGTTTCAGTGGCAAGCAGATTTGGTGGCAATGCACCTACAAGTTGAAGGTTCTTATATCACAAAATACAATCATTTTCAGACATTTTCACGGATGTAACATATATCTTACTCATAAATTGGATTTCTTTTGTCTTCATTATTATGTTGGATTAAAGTTAAAGTATACTGTACTGATTACTCGACCAACAGTGTCTTGTAGAACATGTAACTTACATATCCATACATGGTGATTTCTATCTTCTTAACAAAAATTAAGTTCATTCCTAATATAATACTTTCTTCTTTTTCATAAAGAACCAATCTTCATTTTCCCATGTCGAATAATTGAAAATGCTGGTAGTCGTAAATGAGATTTCCTGTCTTCATAATTATCCTGGATAAAAGTTATTTATACATGACTTACACGCCTTGAAAATTACACATATGTATTTAAGTTTCATAGCCACGCATAGTTCTATCTTCTTAAAGAAAATCCATATTAAATTATACTTTTTTCTGTTTCATAAACTTCACTTTTCCAAGAATAATTACTAAAGCTTTCTGCTTTCTGTGTTCTGTATCCCTATTCTAACTGGAGCTATGAAAACTTACCTGTAGTAATTGTCTACATTGGTCTCATTTTCTGTAGTCAGGGGAGGTAAGTAATGAGCCCTGGGACCTTGTTTCTCAGGCACCGAGCTGAGGAAAGACATGGACAGTTGAAGAATTCATTGTGGACGATTTGCATTTCATTGAGATTTACAGGTCATATCGCATGCTGCAGGGAATAAACAGTAGGCCTACTAATACATACAAAATCTGATGAAGACACCCCCCCTAAAAAAAAAAAAAAAAAAAAAAAAAAAAATCATTTACACATTCTCTGTATGTGATCATATAATAACTCCTAGCTATAATCAGGAACCTATCGCAACCCTTGTCTCAATGTTGTTACATGTACACAAGCATCTTTTCAATAATGTGAGCATCTTCTCTTCCTTTCCACCTTCCTAAAATCACATATGACACCATTTCTTCACTCAGTCATGATTATAACTGTACCAATATACATACATGTATAAACTGTCTGACAAGAAAAAAGAGTATCCTTGCATTGAATTTAGAAGGTGTAGAAAAATAACCTTGGTAAATACAAATTGTGGATTGCAGGATGAAGTACAATTAATAAATAAATAAAATTGTTTAGTAAAAAAAAAAAGACAAAAATAATAAATAGGGACATTTATGGACAATAAGCGTCTACATTAAATATTATTATCTTTGATCTTCTTGACATAATAACTATTTAGGCATCAAAACAAAAACAAGGTGGGGAAAAACGAAAAAGAAAACAAAAAATAAAATGGAGACAGGAATACATGTATGGATTTCAATCTCCAAAATGGTCAATATATTACGAAGACATTAATTTTGCTTACAAAATGACAAATTAGTTGGGGTCTCTGAGTCCATTGATAAGCGGTCTTAATGTTAAAGCAAACATAAAAACATAACAAAGCATATTGTTGTAACATGGCATTGCAATTGTTTTTGTTTTTGTGCAGCATGAAGGTAGAGTGGATTAGTCTGTACTTACATGATTGCCCAAGAAGTTTGTGGACTGGAAGATTGTTTTTCACTTTTCAGGATTAAATTTGTCAGGAAGTTTGCAAAAAAAATGTTGGTATTGGAAAAATAGAATAAGATAACATGTAGCCTACTATTATAGAGACAGCAGTTGATTTTTCTTTGTAACTTCACATTCTCAAATCTAGATTGTATCATTTTAGAGCTTTCTGGTAATCATCAATTTTTCTTGGTTCTATTCATGATGGCCTTTTAGACCTGTGATGTATGCATTTATAAAATCCTGTGAGACAGAGAAGTAATTCTTGGAATTGACACAGTTTAGATCAAGTAATGTCCAAAAGGTATTCAGTGATATGGATTTAAAAAAATAATTTGAGATTCTGGAAGTTTATTTGGATGCTGTGCTGTGACATTGCTTGCGGTAAAAAAAAAAAAAAGATTCACACTTTACAATTACAGCGGAACTTAGCAAGCGTTGACCAAGCATTTATACTGATGTTTTATGGCAATTTTTATTTTAGTCAAACTCCCAAATGTACCAATGCATGTACTGGTGTAGTTTCTTCTTTTAGTAGAAGAACAATGCTTTGCTAAAATGTTCTCATTAATGTACAACTAAACATAGACATCCCCGCTATGGAAAAAATGTGCCTGGTTGGGATTTGAACACGATACTACTTGATATTAAATTGCACGCTCTACCGATTGAGCTACGTCTTCTTTAGTTTATTCATCCATTAAAATGTCTGGTACATGTATCAAGTAACATTGATCACATACTCGACTGAGTGTCTGCAAACCAAGAGTCAAGAGTACTGATTGTATTAATCAAATGGCATGTGCAGTAGGTTGCCATACTAATCAAATGGCATGTGAGGTAGCTTGTCATACTATTACTAATCAAATGACATGTGAGGAAGGTTGCCATGCTAATCAAATGGCATGTGAGGTAGGTTGCCATACTAATCAAATGACATGTGAAGTAGGTTGCCATTACTTTTCTCGCCTCAGCTATCCATTCTACACTGGGTTGACACTGGGGATCCTAGAAAAAAAATTGTCTATACTACTTTACTGTGGTTTAAAGTATAAATACAAGAAAGTCCTCAATTAGTTCCGAGAGCTAGATGATGATAATTGCCGGTTTAGATCTTGGGGAGTGTGGTGTTTTACTCACATGATAGCGCCAGGGTTGATTGGTTGGTACTGCCTGTCCACATCGTTGTTCGGTTCATCGTCCAGCATCACCTTAGTGGTTGGCTCTGCTTTCCTGCCCACTAGTCTGGAGGTGCCAGGAGGAGGGAAGATTCAACATGTATACATAGAGGGTGTATGAGAAAATAAGCTAAATTCTTTAGGTAACGTAAATTGATTTTTTCATAATCTTTTAACAAGATGAATAAGATATTGAATAACGTCACAGGATAATACTTGTTGGGGGTAAAACTGTTATACACCAATGGCTTTATTTCAAGGAATATATATGCATTGAGCATATAAATCAATCATTAACCAAGCCTTATAGTATTTAGTTTTATCCCCTGACTGTTATACATGGATGGCTTTATTTCAAGGAATATATATGCATTGAGCATATAAATCAATACTTAAACAAGCCCTATAGTATTTAGTTTTATTCCCTGACTGTTATACATGGATGGTTTTATTTCAAGGAATATATATGCATTGAGCATATAAATCAATAATTAAACAAGCCTTATAGTATTTAGTTTTATTCCCAGACTATATTTTGACTTGGAGATATTTAAAAACAAATATAAAAAGAGAAGGCATAATGGAGGCTGGATGCGGTTCGATGGACGGCAAGGGGACATAGAGACCTAGATCACTAAGTCTAACGATATATCAAAGTGAATCTGAGCCAACCATATCTTTTTTTACTTCTAATTTAACAAGAGTCTGAAAAAAAAAAAACATTTTACTGAGGTCCCACCACCCCTATTATATCAAATTTCCACTGTGTGGCATGAGAAGCAACCCTATATTACTCAAAGATACTTTCAGAGATTGCTATTACTCCCATTGATTCGTATATTATGATACAGCAAGAGTAATCTTCCTTATTATACTAAAACAAAGGATGGGCTCTTTCCTTCTCCCTCAGTTGTAAACACATGTGAATAAAAACTACACATTGGTTCGTCTTCTCTTGTCTTGGTTGGTCTAGATCTAATTGAAGGAATGTTGTGACTGAAAGTCAAATGCTTAATCCAACAACATCAAATCACACACTGTATTTCTTACCCGCCGTTCATGTACAGAGGTGCTGGTTGGGGTGGGGTGTACGTGGTTGGAGCCACCTTGGCCGTTTGTTCTTTGTTCTTGCCGCACCATTTAGCACAGAGACCTTATGAGAAAAAGAAAACAATCACAAGGACAACTTTAAACAACTATTAGTATTACATTAGTGAGTATTTCTCTAACACATAATCTTTAGGAGGAAAATTTAATATTTATTTAATACAACTAAAGCTATATTTGTGATAGACACAATTGGAACTGAAGGAATTTTACCGCAGTGGTCGGAAGTAGTTTTTGTGTGTGTGTGGAAATGGTCAAAAAAAATAATTATTGCGCTTGTGGAAATAGAACCTCAATTTATAAATGCACCAAGTGGTCTGCCACTCAAACTCACTCAAAGAAAGCATGATTTATTAAAGGAAGTGGCTATTTTCCCGGTAACACGTGAGGTAGGTTGCCATATTAATCAAATGGCACGTGAGGTAGGTTGCCATGCTAATCAAATGACATGTGAGGTAGGTTGTCATACTAATCAAAAGACTGTGATGTAGGTTGCCATGCTAATCAAATGACGTGTGAGGTAGGTTGCCTTACTAATCAAATGGCATGTGAGGTAGGTTGCCATACTTATCAAATGACATGTGAGTTAGGTTGTCATACTAATCAAATGGCCTGTGGGGTAGGTTGCCATTACTAATCAAATGACATGTGAGGTAAGTTGCCATGCTAATCAAATGGCATGTGACTGTGAGGTAGGTTGTCATACTTATCAAATGGCATGTGAGGTATGTTGCCATGCTAATCAAATGGCAGATTTTTGTTCTTGGCCTCCCTAGACGGCTAGATTCCAACCCAATCCAAGACTCCCGGAGGAATAGCCATTTGGCTATTTGTCCGGTTACCGGAGAAATAGCCTTTTGGCTATTCGTCCGGTTACCGGGTAAATATCCACTTCCTTTATTAAATACTTATTTAGCGTACAGATTTTATGATTAATAGTTTCTTGGCAGTGTATTATCCCCTTCTCTATTCAACATATACGCAGATTTTATTTTTAGAGAAACAAGATGCTCCTGGACTAAAGGTTTGTGTGTGAAAATTACAACCTGCGATATGCCGATGATACAGGGATACTGGCGGAAAGTGAAAATGATCTTCAAAAATAAGTAACGGTAGTAAAAGAGTAAAGTGAAAAATATGGCCTCCTAATAACTATCAAGAAAACAAAAACTCTGGCTATTTCAAAGAAAAAAGAAAAACCTCTCATAAATGTAATTATTGATGGAAAAGGAGTGAAACAAGTTCAAAATTTTGTATATTCAGGCCAACTAATAACAGAAGATGGAAAAAATGATACAGAAATAAAGAAAAGGATTGGAATGGCAAAATCAAACTTTCCAAAACTAAAGCAGATCCTCACTAGTTCAAATGTATCACTTCAAACAAGACTAAAACTAAACCAATGTTATATTTGGTCGACATTTATGTATGGGTGTGAAACTTGGACTCTGACTGAAGATACTGAAAGACGAATAGATGCTTTAGAGATGTCGACTTTAAGAGAATAACAAGGGCCTCTTGGAAAGAAAAGAAAACAATCCTTGAGATACTAGAGATGGTAAATATCGAGCAAAAACAGCTCCTCAAAACAATGACAGAGAGAAAATTTAAATATTACGGACATGTAAGAAGGCACAGTTCATTGCAGAAGAAGATTGTAGAGGATGTGACTGTGAGGTAGGTTGTCATACTAATCAAATGACATGTGAGGTAGGTTGCCATGCTAATCAAATGGCATGTGACTGTGAGGTAGGTTGTCATACTAATCAAATGACATGTGAGGTAGGTTGCCATGCTAATCAAATGGCATGTGACTGTGAGGTAGGTTGTCATATTAATCAAATGGCACGTGAGGTAGGTTGCCATATTAATCAAATGGCACGTGAGGTAGGTTGCCATGCTAATCAAATGACATGTGAGGTAGGTTGTCATACTAATCAAATGACTGTGATGTAGGTTGCCATGCTAATCAAATGACATGTGAGGTAGGTTGCCATGCTAATCAAATGACATGTGAGGTAGGTTGTCATACTAATCAAATGACATGTGATGTAGGTTGCCATGCTTCATTGCAGAAGAAGATTGTAGAGGATATGATGGAAGGCACAAGGAACAGAACAAGGAGGCAGATAAGCTCGGTCAAGATAGTGAAGGACTTGACTGGAATGAAAATCAACAAGTGCTAAGAGATTGCGCTTGAACAAGAAATATGGAAGACCATGCATGACATCCAACCTCTGGAAAGAGAGGGAACTCTGACTGACTGACTGAGTTTGTTGAAAAAAAAAACAACAACTATATTTGACAAAAATCTTAGTGGGTTGTAGAAGGAAATTTGATGCCAACCAAGGTCCCAAAGTGTCTAAAAATGTTGGTTATAAATAGAAAATAACAAATAAGAAAAGACAAAGGATACCAAACTATTGATATGTATTATGAGGCTACCAGGGTGAGTCAGGCACAAGTTGAACATTTCACTTTTTGAATTATTCATAGTGTGTTAAAAAGGATCAAAGGCAATTTTAGAGGTTGAAAAAAGTGTAAGTTTAACTCTATCATTTCCAGAACCAGAGATATTCAGCTTAATTTTAAAATAAATATGGTAAATATAATAGGCCCTAGTATTTTAAAATGTTTATAGGGCTCTAGGTCTAAACATATATTGTGCCAGGTTCACCCTGGTTGCATCCCAGTCACACACACGCGTGGACGTGTGTATGTTTGTGTGTGCACTGCACAGCTAAGTACACATTTGTGTGTGCGTAAAAAATAACTCACACGCACAGACACACGGCACTCTCTCACACATACACACACAGAGATTTATAACAAATTCAAACAAATAATTTACGTACCTTGCATACAACAGAAGACAATGACGAGAATGAGAATGATGAGGAAAATGATAACGATGATGACGATGAGGATGATGGTGGCTGTGCTGAGTCCGTCATCTCCACCAACACTGGCACCAAGAGAGAGAGAGAGAGAGAGAGAGAGAGAGAGAAAGAGAGAGAGAGAGAGAGAGAGAGAGAGAGAGAGAGAGAGAGAGAGAGAGAGAGAGAGAGACAGACAGACACACAGACAGACAGACAGAGAGAGAGACATAAAAAAGGTAGAGGTGGATTAATAGAAACAAATATTCTGAGATTGTCGTAAAAAGTATGTTAAATCAGTGTTTAAACTTAGGTTTCATGCTCAAATAATAGATGGATAAATGCCAAATTATTAAATGTATTTTCCAAAACCACAAAAATATTTCATATGGTATATTTTCATACACGTATAATATGTATACTATAGTTTTTAGTAGGTCTACGAATAAAAACGCTCTTTCAAACACTGGTGTAAAAACAATAAATATGTAAAAAGGATCAATCATATATATATATATATATACCTGGCTCTCCCTCCGTTACGCTGAACTCCACTGCAGGGTTCAAGTCTCCCAGTGTGTTGCTAGCACTGCACGAGTAGGCGCCGAAATCTAAGAAGTTGGGGGAAGGGGGGAGTGTTTTTTTAGATGAGCAACAAGGCCGGGCAAGTGGGAAAGTATAATTATAATCAGTGGAATTATTGATCAATACCACAAGAGAGACAGAGAAAAAGAGAGATTAAAAAAAAAAGGAGAGAGAGAGACAGAGACAGAGAGAGAGAAGAGACAGTGAGGGAGACAGAGAAAGAGAGAGACAGTGAGGGGAATAGAGAGAGAGAGAGAGAGAGAGAGAGAGAGAGAGACAGTGAGGGGAGAGAGAGACACAGAGAGAGAGAAAGAGAGAGAGACAGTGAGAGAGAGAGAGAGAGAGAGAGAGAGAGAGAGAGAGGTGGGTAGAAGGTAAAGATTGGTCTCAACATCCAATATCATAAACTAAGCTTTATCATGGGTGGTTCCTAGAATTGCTGTTCCACACAGACAGAGTGTGGATACCAGGACTTATAAAGTATCACTTTTGTCAGTTGAGTTGGTTGATTAATGTCCAACGTCATCATTGTCCTTATAATGCTATATTGGGGGTCTCAAAACCAACATCTCACAAACTCATGTGCAGCCACACACGAGACAGTGCTGGAATATCCAGGCTTCTGTCTCAGACGGCCACATCAAACTGACACCAGCCTAACCAGTAGGGAAATAAATCAAACAAGTACACTTCTGATCGATTGTGGGTTTCGAACCAGGGACCTCCCAATTAAGAGACCAACGCTCTACCACTTGAGCCACTTAGCCCCACGATCTTCATCTGAGATATCATAACACAGCACAGTGAAGAACCTCCACCCCTTTTTTCCCCCTAAAAAATTAAGAGACTTGTAACTAGAAGACAATGAACTAGAAGACTCCAAGTCTAACCTTCAACATATTCAATTAGGTGATGTGTAGGCCTACATGTCTAAGAGACATTAAGCTACATGGTGTGAACTTTAGAGAAGTTAAATAGGAGATGTTAAACATGGACAACATAATCACGGTCTCTCTCTTCACCTCATCTGTGTATTTGTCAGTATATAGCTGTGTGTCAATCTGTCTGCCTGTCTGTTTGCCCCTCCCCCCTCCCTCCCTGTCTGTCTCTGTCTCTGTCTGTCTGTCTGTCTGTCTGTCCGTCTCCCTATCTCTCTCTCTCTCTCTCTCTCTCTCTCTCTCTCGTCTCTCTGTCTGTCTGTCTGTCTGTCTGTCTGTCT
>RQTK01000505.1:173093-205200 GCA_003991915.1 Elysia chlorotica
GTTTTACGTTCACATGTAAAATTATTGAAATTGTACACTGCCAAACATACATAATTCTTATTTAAAGACACACACCTCTTCACGCATATACAAGAATACACATAACACTGCATACATACACAAAGTTACAGCCACGATTGTCCCGACCAGGATCACACGCTTGGTGAAGGAATTAAATATCAATTGCTATTATAATCAATCATAATTATTCTTAATTATATGCAACCGAATTATGATTCTAAAATACATGCGCATTAGAGGGTTCCTGAATCTAAACAACTTCAACAACAATCATGTGTGTTTGTGTTACATAATCTTAAAGAGTGTGTTTGTGTTACATGGTCTGTAGAGTGTGTTTGGGTTACAAGGTATAGAGAGTGCTCTCTCTCTCACCCTCTTTCTCCCTGTTTTTCTCTTTTTCTCTCTCTCTCTCTCCCACCGCTCCCCTGTCTCACTCTACCCATGTCTCTTGCTATCCATCACTCCCTCTCTCTTTATCTCTGTCTCTCCCTCCTCTCGAAGTTTCTCTCTCCCTTTCTAACATCACCTTCTCCTCCCTCTTTGAAGGTTGCGTGGTGGCCCTGGGGAAGAACATCGGCTTGAGATGCAAAAGGTCCAGAGTTAGAGCCCTGGCAATTACAATCCCTACTGGTTGGGTAGGTGTCAGTATAATGTGACAGACTGAGACAGGAGTCATGGAATCACAGCCATGTCTAGTGTGTGGCAACACATAAAATTGTCAGACGTAAGTCTTGGGGACAATAAACAATATAGACTATATAGTGCTGAAGTTGGACGTTAAACCAACTCAACAACAACTCAACTCTGTCTTACAACAACAGTCCCTGTTTGAAAAAAGAGCAAAAAAAGAAAAAGAGCAAAGAAAAAAGAACAAAAAAAAAAGACCACTCACAGGTGACAGTGACGGCAATGTCCTATTCCAACAACAACAACTCAACAATCCTCCCTCTTTGAATAAAGAACAAAGAAAAAAGAACAAAGAAAAAAGAGCAAAGAAAAAAGACCACTCACAGGTGACAGTGACGGCAATGTCAGAGCTCATCAGGTCCACGCCTTCACCGTTCCTGGCCCGACACCTGTACGTGCTCGAGTCCTCGCCAGTCGGGTTGCGCACCGTAAGGCTGGGTACGGCCAACGTCCCGCCCAGGTACTTGTTGGGCGTGGCTTGCGGGTCGAAGGCAACGTCATTCTGCAAGGTTGGGGAAAGGTGAAGGTCATAGCATAAAAGATATTAAAGTTAGCGCTGTGGTGACGTGGTGTTGGGAATAACAAAAATTGATTGGATGTAATTTGGTGGTAAGAAGTGGGGGGGGGATGCTTATGAATTAGAGAGAGGATATGAAGAGAGATAGATAGATAGATAAATAGATAGATAGATAGATACATAGATAGATAGATAGATAGATAGATAGATAGATAGATAGATAGATAGATAGATAGATAGATAGATAGATAGATAGATAGATAGATAGATAGATAGATAGATAGATAGATAGATAGTGTGACATGGGAAGCAACCCTGTATTACTCAAAGATTGCTATTACTCCCCTTGATTCGTATATTACCAAACAGCAAGAGTAATCATCCTTATTAGTACTAAAACAAAGGATGGGCTCTTTCCTTTTTCCCTCAGTTGTAAACACATATGAATAAAAAATTAAAACTAAACATTGGTTCATCTTGTCTTGTCAAATCTATATAGATATAATTGAATTTATGTTGTGATTAAAAGTTAAATACTTAATTCAACAACATCAAATTACAGACAGACAGACAGACAGACAGACAGGCAGAGAGAGAGAGAGAGAGAGAGAGGGGAGGGAGAGAGAGTTAAAGTAAGATTTTACGACATGCCATCACAATAACAACTTAACTGTGCAAGACATGTCATAGACAGTATTAATACTAGTAACATTATTGGCGACTCATTTTATTTATTTGATTGGTAAAAGCATAAAATTCGTGTATTAAATGATCAAACAACTAAAGACTCAGCGACATAGAGAGAGAAACCCTCCCTACCTTGTACCAGGTGACCGATGTAGCGGCCGGATACATCTGGATGTCACATGATATCAACAGGGAGGAGTCGCCCGCCTTGGCTGTCACTGATGGGGGTACGGTGATCACAGGGTCAACTGCCCGGGGCAAAGGTCAGAGGGGAGGTGAACGGTCGATACGGAGGTCCAAGTCGGTGGGAAGGTGAAGATCAAAGAAGTCCCGTGGCTCTCTCCTTAAAGAAAGAATGGTTATGGGTTGTTCGAAGATAAAGGTGATAGCATACACACACTCACACACACATACACAAAACAACTTTACTCCAGAAATTTGTTGATAGAGAATAATGTTAAGTCTTATTACAATTATTAGTCTTCATGTACTTCCCATAACAACTACAGCTGTATTTTCTATGCTGTAAATTAATGCATTTAACTATGGTATGATAGTAAACTTTTTCAATCATTTAAAAGCACCCCTAAAAAACACAACAAAAACAAAACAAAAAAAGTTGATAGGACAGGCAGCCAAATGCATAAAAAAGATTTTATCACGTTTTCTTAAGTCTAATATTTTTGGAATCCTTGATGAAGGGCCAACAAAAATGTGCGCCATAATTATCATAATTGGCGGGAATGGGTGGCAAGGATCAATATGCACTCTTTGAAAAGTGTTTTGGCAAAAAAAAAAAAAAGACAATCCTATAGAATCAGAACAAATGCAAATACTCTTGAATGATAAAAAAACTGAGAATATTCATTGGAGAATTATGATGTCTAATAGGAAAAGAATAGAAGACAAAAAATTATATCGATAATAAGTAAAAGACTTAAAGAATATGAAAGGAGTGAGGAGTAAAATCTACATGCTATAAGCGGAAGCGAGAAAGCGAAAGATTTGGTATTTTACAGCTGATATAATATTGAAACAAGAAAGTAGCAGCTATCAGCGGAGAGACATTATTACAAAAGCATTTCATGTTCAAATAATTCTTTGTCCATCGACCAACATCCAGAAAGGCAAAATCAATACATTTCAACATCAAGTATAATGGTACAAAGAGTAGCACATTTATGTTTTTTTCTTTCAATGAATCATACACCAAAAATACATGAATAAAACAGTTAAAGGATAAATACCTGTAAAGGAAAACGAGTGTTAAGGATTAGACAAAATTGTTAATCGTATAAAATATTGCCCCCCTGCATTATAAATTAATTATTACCGGTTTTTATCCAATGACTAGCAAAATATTACACAAAGTACATAACTTTTAATGTTAAATTTGGTATAATTCAACAACGGTATATGGAAGGAAACGTTATGAAGAAACAACGGGACGTATAGTAAAAACAATTGCAGGTAATTGAATAATTATGGTATATATTACGTTGATTAGTAATGAGCACATAATGGGGCTGACTTCTTTCCCAGAAAAGCCACGTGATGCTTTTAAGTCAGTTCGAGCAAAATTTAAACAAAAAAGGTCTATGCTTTAGCCCAGTCAGCAGTTTGTTTACAAAAAGAAATACAACTATCACATGGTTTTGTTTACGTTTTTTTGAAAGAAAGAGGTCAGCCCATTTGGTAACCAGTAATTCCCAAATTTTTTTTTATTAACCAATAATTAATCTATTGACTTCGAAATATTCAAAATCTCTATAAATGTACTTTAACATTCGATTTATGAAGATGGATATAGAATAAATTATAGAAATATAAATAAAAGCAAAACCCCATGGCAAATGTTTATGGAAAATATATCTGAACCTGTCATAGAGAGAATAAAAAACAAGAAAAGGTTAGTTAGGATTATAAACAAACTCACAAAAAGTGACAATATATGAAACGATGAAGTAATAATTTACTTCTTCTGTGTACTATTCCAATCAATGATTTGATACTTATCTATCTGCCGATATGTATATCTGTCTGTCTGTCTGTCTGCCAGTTTGTCTGTTTACCTGTCTGTCTGTCTGTCTGCCAGTTTGTCTGTCTGTTTGTCTGTCTATTTACCAGAGGGTAGTGAAAGTTTGAAGTAAAGTTTTTTGAAGGTTTTAATTAAAATAATTGCTGCAGCGGCGTTTTTATCACTGATGTCTTTTCATAAACTGATATGTCCAATTCGAAGTGATTTTGTAACGACCATATACCGCTTATTCACTGGTGTGACATAGGATATTAAGGTTAAAGAAAAACATCTCTTTCCCGCAGATGTTTTACTCCATCAGCAAAGAAACGACAACGATGATAAGCTTACATACGATATAATTATTTTACAACGTTAATGAGAAGAAACCCACATTCCAATTAAAACTAAAATAAAACAGTTAATGAATTCAAAAAATTGATTAAAACCAACTGCTCAGTTTTTCTCCTGTAAACTAAATTAGAGTATATATATAACTACATAAAACAATAAAAATCATTTCAAAATCTACTGTTATGTTTAATTGTTGAAGTATTTTTAAATTTCAAAATGAAAAAAGTTCCTAGGAATTGAATCTAGTATTATTTTTCTATTACAAACTAACTTTTCATCTACCTTTAAAATCTGGTAAACTAAAAAAGTTAAAATAAAAAACAACAACCAAAAATAACAAAAGGAGTAAAAGGTTAATAGGGCAAAGGTCAGCTGCTCACAGGTCACAGCGGCTTGGACTGGTCCACTTGTGACTGACCCTCGCGCGTTCTGGGCGATACACCTGTACACCCCTGGGTCAGTGGACTCGTCCAGGTCAAAGATGGTGAGGTCAGGGGTCACCAGGGTGCCCCCGGAGTATTTATTCTGCCCCGAGCCAGTCCTTGCAGTAAGGTCAACGTCACCTGACCCGTCCTTGACCCACTTTATTGAGGTCAAGGGCGGGAAGGCCTCGACGCCGCAGGTCAAGGTGAGGAAAGATCCCCTGGCTCCGTTCACTTGCGCACTTGGAACGGTCAAGGTCGGAACGTCTGGAAATGATTTTTTAAAGGTTAAAGAGGGAGGGGGCATAATAAAAAAAGTAAAAACGAGATTGATTAAACATCTAGTGCTCGAAATTTAGAAATATATTGTATTGTGTTATGGGGTTACTATAACAAAAGCTAAATTGAACAGGCGAAACAAAATTGAAGAAAGATTAACCTTGATGCATTGTTTCTTGAACAATTCGTTTATAATTATTACACCTCGATATATTATACTAGTGACATTTAATGACACCCTGTTCCTCCTCCACTGTCTCTTTGGAACAGATTTAATTTATGAGCCTCTTGGTTACAAACCAAAGCTCTGTACAATATATAAATGAAACAAAACAAAAACTGCTAAATAATCCAAACTCACAAGTGACGTCAACCCTCAGGTTGGAACTCGTCCCCACGCCCTCCGCGTTGGTCGCCACGCATGCGTAGATGCCCGCGTCTGTGCGCCTGACGTCATTGATGGTCAGACTAGGCGTCTGAGTTGTCCCCCCTGCATACTTTGACCCAGAACCGGATGTCGTCGTGCCGGAAGTAAGGTCGAGCAATACGCCGTTCCGTGTCCAGGAAACCAGGGTAGCAGCAGGGGAGGCAACCACCGAGCAGGTCAGAACGAGGCTCTGGGTTCCCTCCTCCACCACAGCGGACGGCGGAGATACGGTCACAGCAGGAATGGCTGCAAACACAGGGAGGGAAACAGATTGAAAACCATTAACCTTTTTCACATCGAATGATTTGAGGTATTTTCTTTACGTGCACATGTGTGCTGTTTTGGTGGAATTAAAAAATATTTACAAGTGACAAATGATACAAGCTTCCAGTTCTATTAGTTCAAAACGGAAGGTGTACAGATCAATAAAAGAGAAGCAAGCACCAGAGCATAATTATATGTACCAATGTACACAATATGTGTGATGTGTGATGGAAAAGACACTCTATTCCTATTAATTTTAAGTCAGAACGATAAAGAAAGTCTTTTAAGCCTTATGTAAACTTTTGTAAAAATTGGTTTGACAATTTTTTTCCCAAGAAAAGAGATTACAGCGTATAGTTGTGTGTATGTGTGAATGTGTGAGAATATTTGTGCATATGTGTGTATGAGAGAGAGAAAGAGAGAGAACGACAGTGAGAATGAGATAACTCATTGTTAAAGTAAAGATGAATCTAAGTTAAAAGTTTTCCATCTGTGTATCTTTGATATTATTTTATTGTCATCGTGTGGGGATGTTACTGTATAAACCAAAAAAAAAGAGCATGTTAAAGGAAAATAACAAGATTTTTTCATCTTCGGGTCATTGAATCCAATGTCTCTCTTCTTATTTCGGTCTTGTTATCTACTATATCATTGAAATAAATCCTGCGGCTTTTAAGATCAAATCTGAAATTTTTCCCCCAATTTTATTGTCTATTGATACCCAACAGGCAGATATTGTTTTATAGAGAAAAATTCAAGGGACTTTTGGCATATTCTCCAAAAATTTTTAATTTTTAGCAAAAAGGAATCAATTTGAAACAGCTGGAAAACGATTTGCTTCAGGGTTAACCGCCTTTTCATTTTCACTTCTCCTTATTTGAGTTCTCCAAATTTATTGCTCTTTTCTGTTTCTCCCATTTTGTTTATCCTCCCTGTCTTTATGCTGCTTTCCAAGCTGGATACTTTATGAGACGTGTATCCTACATGAGGACTGCTTGGATCTTAATAAACCCAACATCGAATCTGACGGCCAAACCATAAAATGTAACAAAAAAAATATGATAGTAACTAGTTTTTTTTTGTCTTCCATAAAATTTGTCCAAGTCAACCCAAACTGCTTCAGTCAATCCAAAGCTCTAAAGACTATGCAATCGGACACCTAATATTGTGAAATTAAATAAAAGACCCCTCAATCCCCCCCAAAATATGTATTTGTCCGGTTTTGTCAGACGTTAGTCTTGAGATCCGTCCACAATAAAGCCTTTGTAGTTGTGCCAGAGGATGTTAAGCATCCAACTCCTGACCCCCCCCCTCCCACATAAAACAGAACTAACGACAACAGCAGTATTAAAATTAACAGCAACAACAACAGCAACAGCAAAAACATAAATAAGAACACCATCAACAATAACTCCTCCTAAAAAACAATCAACGAAGACAACAATCAAAAGGCACTAAAAACAACAACAAAACAAAACAAAACCTATACTCACAGATAACACTGAGCACCACAGCCGCACTCTGCGTTGTGCCGATGGCGTTGGTCACCGTACAGAAATACTGGCCTGCGTCAGACAGGTCAGTCGAGGTGATGGTCAGGGTCGGGTTGAGGGGCGTGCCCCCGAGGTATTTACTGTTGCCGGCCGACACGATTTGCCCCGCCCCTAGCTTTGTCCAATAGAGCACTGAGGGGGCGGGGTTTGCGTCAACTTGACAGGTGAGGCTGACACCGGGCCCGGGATTGGTCGCGATGGGCGTGTCAGACACAATGAGGCGGGGTTGATCTGCGTGGGGTCAAAGGGGAGGAGTTATCTAAGTTTTTTCCTCTGTGTATCTTTGATATTTGTGTTATCAAAGTTTTTATTGTTATGGTGTGTACATGTTGCTGTGTGAACCAAAGAGAAGTGTCTATTAAAGGGCAATTAAGGAATTAAAAATCTTAAATCTTGATTCTTATGTGAAAATTAACAACAATTCCTTACATAAAAATCTACACACATTTTATGAGCAACTTTTTAAATAGCCGTTTAATACCTTTAATGACAAAAATGTTCTGTTAATCTGATAGGCTATGATTGTACCCAAAAAACTACAGATTAAGCAAAAGTTACAATCTATGACGAACATACATGTACTATTTATTTTTTTACAGGATGTTTCTATACTATAATCAGATATAAAAACAAAAAAAAACCAAAAACAAGCAAACAAACAAACTTGACTTCAGTTTTAAAAACAAAAGATTTTATACAATAGTTTGAATCCTTCTGTTACATGTACCTGCTATCAACAAGAACGCGAAGCTTTGCCTCATTTCACAGTTAGCAGAACATAAGTTGTGAAATTATCAAACATTTTCCTCCAAATAATAATTAGATACCGTCCATATATTGATTCTCCACCAACGAGATTGATGCCACATTTCACAGTCTATATAGCATTGTGTTTTGGTTTTTGTTCGATTCTTTTCAAGTTGTCTTTCTGTCCAGACCGAACACTCTCACTGAAGGGGGAGGGAGGGTGGGGGGGAGGTAGCCCTGGGGTAGAACATTGGCTCTCACCGTAGGAGGTCCATGGTTTGAGCCCCGCTCTGGCGACTCGTCTTTTACTGGGTCAGTATCAGTCTAATGTGACCGGCTGAGACATGACAGAGTCATGGTATCCCCGCCCTGTCTCTAATGGGAGCCCGTAAACTTGTCAGACGTTAGTCTTAGGGACCAGTCTACAATATAGCCTATAAAAGTGCTGACGTTGGACACTAAGCAACAACAACACTCACACTGGATGTCCAGATTGGTCACCCCTCCGGCCGAAGTCCCGTACTGATTGGTCGCCACACACCGGTAATTCCCGGAATCGGTATCTCTTGGGTTCAGAAAAGTCAGACTCGGAGTCGATACCGTCCCGCCGAAGAAACGGGCGGAGTCGGTGACCGAAAGGTCAAGGCCGTTCTTCTGCCACTTGAGCTCTTGCAGGGAATCAAGGGGAGTAATCTCGCACGGAAGAGTCACCGAGGTGCCTTCTCTTCCGGTCACGGAGGCAGGGGGTGGGGTAATGATGGGCCGGGCTGGAAAGAAGGGATTGTGGGATACTCGGAGAATAAGATGTGTCTTGGAAACGAGGTTGTCTGAAGTTGTTTTTTTGTTTGTTTCGTTTTTTGTGTGTGAATAAAACTATTAATCTGACATACAGTTACTTGATTTTTGCATAGATGTAAAAAATATTTTAAAATAATATTTTTGTTAACACTTATTAAAAACAGTGATGTATTTTATCTGTGAAAAAGAAGACTCGTATTGAAAAGTTTCAATAAAAAAAAAAAAAAATCAACACCGCCACAAATAAAAAAAAACACCAAAAAAATATGTATTAACAATATAATCAATTCACTAAAATGTTCTTAAGAATTACAATGGTATAGCCTATTCTGAGGCATGTAACTTTAACTAAATCGAGATGAAAATGTAATAATGATTTCACAATATACACAATTAGCCAGTGCCAACGCATTGAATCAAATCTTTTTCCTCACCAGATTTAATTAGCAACGCAAGAATTGATTAATCAAATAAAATCATGTGGAAAGACAACCAAAAACAACACAATCAGGACTTTAAAAAGAAGGGGGTATCACCTTGAATAAAAAAAGCAAAAGTTTTCAAATGTTAGTCGACAATCCACACTCACAAACAAACGGTGAGAAAAATTCCAAAGGTTAGTGGTTAATTAAGCTTGTTAATTCAAACTCTCAGTTGTGATTCATCATCAATAAAACACAAGAAAAAAATGGAATTGCGGTTTAGAAAAATCAAAAATTGTTGCATTAAGAGAAAAAACGAATTGTTGTGAAATGAAAAGAAACATAGTTCTTCAAGTAATGTTCAAACATTGCATATATTAAAATCACAAGTGTCCTGGAAAAAAGAGAAAAATTCACAAGGATGACAATAAATAGAAATGTCAGAAAAGAAGCATATTAATCATTCTGTCAATTTTACAAGCAAAAGTTTCTAAACTGTTCGTCTGCGGGTCTGTTTGTCTATCTGTGTGTCTCTGTAGGTATATCTGTGTTTCTGTGTGTGTCTGTGTGTCTGTATGTCTGTGTCTGCGTGTCTGTTTGTCTGTCTATCTGTCTTTCTGTCTCACTAACATTCAAGCATCTATTACATAAGTCTCACAACATTTCTTCATCGTTAAAACTCATCTATGTACATAGTTTACCATGAATAATAATCTCATTTCAAGGAGGAGAACGAAGAAAACCTGAAATGGAAAGAACCGATCTTGTGAGCAATGAAATTTTAACAGCTGAGGAGCATGAACACGACAAATGCACAGTCATGTGTTAAAATAACCTCTAGATATTAATTAACTTTTCTATTCAACACACATTGTAGTTGTATTAGAAATGTATTTTTTATGGCCTATACATACATCTCTTTACATTTGCTTACTATCAAAGGAATGATGTAGGATAATCGTGTTATTTTCCTTTTTATCCATATCTTATTATTATTGCTTATTTGTGTGGAAAGTAACATGATACAAGAAAAGAGAGGGCATGCAAAACGCCACTAGACTGTAAGGGTAGTAAGAACAATGGAGCTTTAACCTTAGACACCTTAATAAAGTTTTTATTGCAATTAAAAAGCAATACTGGCTGGTGTCTAAGTTGAGGGCACCGCTGTAGTTACTACAATAAAAAACTAACTGGCGTACTTAGCTGAAAATCTAGCTTTGTAAAAGCATTCATTTTATGTGCAAGTCAGTAAACAAAAAAATAACATTCTCAATACACTTTTTGGTCCAATGTTTTTTTCTCTCTGTATTCACAGTACCTGGTACTTTAAAAGGCTCAACAATATTTACAAATGTATATTGGTTTGTGTGTTGTACTATATATTATAATTAGCTAATTAATGTTTTATTCAATTTTGACGGTACACAGAGCATTGTTTTTTCTTTGAGTAATGCAAAATATGAAGTCCATTCATTATTGTTTATTATTAAGTTAATGTTCGTAGTTGAAAAGAATTAATTATTGCGTATTATTTTCTCTTTTGATCAGATTACCTAGAAACTAGTAGCCATATACTAAATAGAGAGAGAGAAAGTTTACTCTCCTTCACAACCCCCTATTACTGACCGTTTTTCTTCTTTTCTTTCTCACTACCCTTTCTGCTTCACTTTCGTTACACCCCCCCCCCCCCCCCTTTTTTTTTCCCTTTCATCCTCCTCACCAACTAGAATATCCAGTTTGACCCCTGGACTTGTCGTGATCCCCTCCTCATTTTCCGCGAAGCAGGAATAAATCCCAGAATCATCGCCAGCAACAACCTCCGTTATGGTAAGCGACGTCTCCCTCAGATTACCGCCCTTGTATCGTTCCGGATTCAAAGACCGATCCAGACGCTCGCCATCTTTGAGCCAATAGAAACCGGATATTTCTGGGTATGCAGACACTGCGCATGTCAGTGTGACGAAAGTTCCGTCTTTCACTATCACTGGTCCTTGATCGGTGGTGATCGTCGGGATATCTGGGAAGAAGAAAAAACAGGTCCTTGTTACTTAATCTGTTTTCAACATTTCGTTTTTCACAATACATGAACAGACTCTCCACTATCTAAATTATTGTCACATTGGTAACATGATGATCTATCTCAAAATCAGTAGGTTTTTTGGTGTGTTTTTTTTAGGAAATGCAAGAGAATTTATTTTTTAGTTTTTATTAGGAGACTAATTTCAGAAATTAAAATTAAGTTACTTTGCCCCTTCGTTATAAAAAAAAAATATTAGGATTTATTTAAAGATTTTTAATTAGTCTACACAGAGATAGACCGTGTGTATGTTATCTATCTCACTTTGGATTATTACATTGACCTGCCTTAATCAAATACAATTATAGTATTAAAAGCAATTTATGAAAAAATCGACAACTCACAAGAAACGTGGAAGTAGATGAGCTCTGACTGTCCTTGACCCCAGGCGCTGACCCCTACACACACGTAGGCTGCGTGGTCATCTCTGTCCACATTCAGGATGGTCAAGCTAGGGTCATCCGGAGTCCCCCCAGCGTACTTGGTCGGTGCGGTCTGGGGATAAACAGAGTCAGTGGACACTGGTCAAATGTTAAAAAAAAAAATTATTGTATGAACCTTGCCTCCCACCCCGACCCCCCATGTGCCTTTTCTGAGCTCCACAAAATAATAGTACATGCTAATATGTACATGAAAAACGTTAGATTTTCCTTAACATCTCTCCACCCCCACCCCCCCTCCGGCCACTTCTTGTGATCTTCACTATACTATCTATATACGTTTGTCTCGGGAATTCATAGTATTCCTAATAAGCGTTTTAATTGATCTTTACATATAAAAAGCAACGCATTATTAAATTATTCCCCAATATAAAATCATGGCAATAAAATATTTACTTTCCCAATCCTAATTCATAACAGTATAACATTAAAATATTATTTATTTCAAAACATATTGCATCACTAAAACCAGATATTATAAAAGAATTATATGATAAAGGTCTAAACAATCATGATTGTAATCAGACACTCACATACCTCTGTTTCTAATCGCACTCCGTCTCTAACCCAATACACCTGCTCTACAGGTGGGTTTGCCTGGATTTCACAAGGAAGGGTTGCTTTAGCGAGACCTTCAGCTACTGTGATATCTGCAATAGCCACCGTCACGATAGGCAAATCTGGGATAGATGAACAGGCGAGGATTGTATAGTACAAATTCTAACGTAAACACAGTACAATGCTGAAAATTGTCTACGCACTAATGTTTACTAAAAAATAAATAACATAAAAAAAAGAACTTACATCTCTGATTAGAGCGAGAATTCTCTCCTAGCTAACATCTAGATTTTTAACAAAGATCGTTTACCGCAACAGGAGCTCAAGGCGGGATACCCATGACTCGGCCACTAACATTATAGTGGCACTGATGCAAACGAATCCCATCCACTTTATTATACTCTTTTATCTTCATATACATGCCTAATAGTCTAGATATGGTGCATAGAAACTTTAAACAAAAATAGCACTTGTTCAACATTCATATATCATGAGACACAGTTATTGTATTCAACTTGATTGATTCATCAATTAAAATCTCACACACACACACAAAAATAGCACTTGTTCAACATTTGTATATTATGAGACACAGTTATTGTATTCAACTTGATTGATTCATCAATCGAAATCTCAAATACTCACAAAAAATTTCTAGCGTGATGTTCGTTCCTCTCAAAGTCTCTTCCCCGGTGACTACCACACACGAATACACCCCGGAATCGTCTGGGGTCACCGGGTTAAAGGTTACATCCGGGAACAAGATATTCCCGCCAACCCTATTTTTGGCAGCTGCATCCGGGTATGACGCAAGTCTGACCCCGTTCTTAGTCCAGTAGAGATCGTAGATGGCGCTAGTTGAGTTGGAAATCTTGGTGGTGCAGTAGAGAGTTACTTGCCCGCCCTGTGTTGAGTTCACGCTCGAACTACTGTTAGTTACTGATGTCGCTATGAAAAAAAGGTTTCATTAGACATGGGATCTAAATGAAAGAACTGAAACGTATGTTTAAAAAAAAAAGTTAGCGTCCTGATGATGCAAAGGAACAAAATTGACTTTCTTCGGCGTTTGTCAGTGACATCTGTTGATACCTGGAATATTAACAAATTCATACAGAGAGAGAATAGAAGTCTACTTCATTTCCATATATTTGAAAGAAAAGTGTTAGTATTAGTATTTTACATTGGATTGTTATGAAAAGTTAAACAATGAAAGTTATATTGGAAAAAAGGGGAACATGTATTATAAACTGAAAAGTATCAAGAGTAAAAAACAACACATCTCTTTCCTGCATTGTTTAGTTGCTGATTTTTTTTTCAAACAGTAATGCACTTAATAATCAAGTAAATACTTTATAGGTTATCATTAATATACATGGATAAAAGTAATTTGAAGGTACTTTCAAACCATAATCTTGGAATAATATTGTTGGATAGTTGTACTATGCTATTATAGCTTAAAATGGTGTACATCTAACCAATCATTACCTAACATTGACGTTAAGATAAAATGTATAATTGTACAGATTTTAATGACTTTCAAGGATGAGAAAAAAATGTTCGGTAAGAGAGGAATGTAATTCAAAAACCATCAGCCAAAATAATTAATACAAAAGAAACAACATCAATGTCAGAGAGAGGAAGAAACATTTAGACTAGCTAAACTATTATTGGGATTACACTGAAAAAATTAAACAGACAAAAAACTATATATTTGTAGGTAAATAATCTTTTGAAAAACTAAAAGATATAAATCTATTAGGTGTTTGAAAAAAGGAATGAAAAAGAACGAAATAACATTTTAGTGGCAATGTAAACATATGAAAAACCTCTATTTGGAGGAGGTAATTTCATACTATTAAAACGTCACACAACAAGGGGAGAAGGAGGAGGGAGAAGAAGGAGGGAGATCAATCTGAACATTTGATAAACACAACGACAGTCACTTAAACACCACGGGGGCTTTTCCAGGCACGGACTTACAAGACACCACCAGGTTGACAGGGTCACTGAAGGTCGTCCCAATGTCATTGGCCGCCACGCACGTGTAGCTACCCGGATCTGACGTCACATCCGCATTGAAGATGGTCAGGCTGGGAACAGACTCGCTCCCGCCGTTGTATTTCGTGGGATTCTGGGACGGGACGAGCCGGACGCCATCTTTGGTCCAGTAGAGGGAGTTGATGGCAGGAACGGCGCTCACTGCGCAGGACAAAAGTGTGGAACTTCCGGCCTCGATGAGAATGTTTGTCCTGCTCACAGTCAAGGTCGGCCGATCTGGGGTGGAGGAAAACAAACCGTTGAAATATATAATGAAATGTGAGGAAGAATTAGAATGTGAAAAATATTATAGATACCGGGTATCTTTTACACAGTTAAATCTTCATTAACTATTTAAGAAAGAATAAAAATAACAATAAGTATAATAATAAAACCTCCACAGGTAAAACCTTATCATGCTGCTATCTCTAATTTTACAACAGTATAGCTTATATAGCGCTAATGTTAAACCAACCAACTCAACAACATCTCTAATTTTACCAAAAAACACAGAAAAAACTTTTAAATGTCACCTCAGGTACGTCTTTTATTTCAAACACTGACCCTTCAAAGTTATCGTAACAGTTGGACTTGGACCAGTCCTTATGGAGTTTAAGCCACTTTGCTAATCCTCTCTCTTAGAGAATGTAAAATTTATCATAGATTACGACAATTTCTTTGACAACACCCACTGGTGTGTCAAAAATGAACACGTCACAGTAAGGGTAATGATAGTGCTAGAGCAGCTCTCTACCGAGTTAGAGCCACTGACGTCTGACAATTGTACGTGCTGCCACACACGAGGATACCATGCGGGGATACCATGACTCCTGTCTCAGCTGGTCACATTAAACTGACATCGATCCAACCAGTAGGGGTCGAAATCGGACAAAAATATTTTTTAATGATTGTAGATTTTGAATCAGGGACCTACTGACTGTGAAACCAATGCTTTACCAATTGAGCCACTTCGCCTCCCCTTGAAAAGAACCACTAATGTTTAAACACTCACAAGTCGCAGTAAGGGTAACAGTCGGGTTAGAGCTGGTCCATATGGAGTTAGATCCACTACACACCCCTCCTGCTCTTTTAGAGGGGGGCGTGGTGGTCTAGGGGTAGAACATCAGCTTCCGACGCAAAAGGTTCCGAGTTCGAATCCTGGCTGTTGCGTTCCCTACTGGTTGGGTCGGTGTCAGTATAATGTTACCGTCTGAGACAGGAGTCATGGTATCCCCGCCCTGTCTCGTGTGTGGCAGCACATAAAATTGTCATAAGTTCGTCTTGGGACCCGTCCACAATATTGTCTATATAGTGCTGCTGTTGGACGTTAAACCAACCCAACCAAACCATCCAACCAACCGGCCCTTTTAGAGGACGTGAACTTTATCATAGATCACTACAACACTCACACGTCACAGTTAGCGTCACGGTGGGACTTGAACCCGTGCCTATCGAGTTCCTAGCCACACACGTATACGCCCCTGCATCGCCTCTGTCCACGCTCCTAATGACAAGGCTCGGACTGTCCACCGACCCTCCGGACAGCTTGGACAAGCCCTGGTCAGTGGTTCCAGAGTTCTCAGTGTCCACTCTGCCTGACCCCGCCCGGGTCCAGAAGACGTCGGTAGGGGCTGGGGTGGCGGACACGGTACAGGTGAGCACGTACTGGGACGTGCCTTCGGACACGGAGACCGCGGTTTGACCGATGGTCACTGTAGGTACGTCTGAGGAGGAGAGGAGCTGGTGGTTAATAGACCATCGAGTAACTTATCACTAATATTATATTGTGAAAAAAAAAGCACGTGGATAGCGTTGTGAAAAAGGCTGGAAAAACTACAAGTATCTGTAGCTGTCGGCTATCTATCGCTTAACTATGTTTAAAACACTTTTCGGCCAAAATCAAATGTATACTGAAAGATAACAAGCACTCTCTGTTTTCGCGAGACGAAAGAACATCCTGTAGTGGTAGGCTTTTATCACAAAAAACTCGTACTGAGAGATACAAGAATCCATTTCTCCCGACATCAGTTAGAGTGCAGCAAAACTCACCTTCTCAGACAGTTAATTATCACACATACACAAGTAAACTATGACTGTGTAATGTCCATTACGTATGCGCTTATGTACTGACGTGTGCACACTTTTAAAATCTAGAAACACATGTATCCATAGTAATCTGCAACCAAACAAAATTCCAAGGTGGTAAATTGAAGCAATAGGCCTATCGCTTTCTTATCTCAACTACGTAGGAGGGTCAATCAACTGAACAATCTGTCCACCAGTCAAATAAAGTCAAACAACTAGTTAGTCCAAAGTCTATTTATAATTGCAAAACCATCAATCTTTGTGTATATAAAATGCAAGTCAGTTTCAATTTCCCGAAAAAAGATTAATTAAGTTTTCCTTATATTTTTATCTTATAAACCTATCATCCAATCAATCAATCAATCAATCAATCAATCAATCAATAAATCAATCAATCAATATGAACTCACTTGTCACACTGACGGATACAAATGAACTGGTCACGGTCCCGATGCTGTTGGTTGCAGTGCAGAAGTACTGACCACTGTCAGCAGACGTCGCACCGAAAATCTGCAGCGATTGGTCGCCTACCGTGCCACCGCCATATTTGGTAGGGCTGGAGGCGGAGCTTAGCTGGCCCTGACCTACTTTGGACCAATAGAAGCTCGTGATGTCCGGGTTAGCGTCCACAACACACGTGAGCACGATGGTCCCGCCTTCTCCACTCGTTACTGGAGTGTTAGAGACGGTCAGGCTTGGCCGATCTGAAATGGGTCAAGTATTTGTTCAATGTCTTTTCTTTATACAGATGCACTTTTGGTTAATATGTATTACCTATAATTAATGTAAATGGGTTAGTCAATTTCCATTTCAATTTCCCGATAAGGGTTAATAAAGTAATTTTCATCTTCCCTTTTCCTATCTTGAAGGAAGTATTGTATTTTAGTGTATAACATCAACTGAGTTCCAACTGGAGCAGCGTTTACGGTGCTAACGCTCATACAAATTTTACTATTTTTTAATTCAGATTTTAAAATAAAGTACTCATTGTAACAAACCTTGCAGATTGTATTGTCGTGTCTACAATAATAAAAAAACAACCTCCAATATTCTTAAAACTTTAAAGTAAAAAAATTAGGTTTACAGCAATGGTAGTTTACAATGTTTTGTCATTGTAACTACACAATTGTAATGTTAGCTTTTTGTTTTATGACCTTTAAAGTTTGAAAATAAATGTACTCTTCATACTGCCACTAAAAATCATTCCAATAGCAAAACAAGTTTATGAAGCTATATCAAATGTATCAGAAGAAAAATTGATATGCTTTACATAATACCACTAAAAATTATTCAAATAGCAACAAGCTTTTATGAAATCATGGTAATTTTATACGTCTATAAACTAAAGTATCAAAGAAACATGCTTTATGTTACCACTCAAATAATTCCAACGGCAAAAAAATTAATAAAGTTATAACGGACACTGTTGCAGTTATAATGTATGAAAATGTGCCTTGAATGCTATAAGGCCATACTACCAGTTTGAATTGTTTTAAAAGCAAAAAAAATATTGAGTTATACCATACATTTGTAATTTAAAGATTGTTTAACAAAGATTTCTGTATTCTGTATTATGGATTTACCCATGAAAGATGAATCAAGATTTCTATATCCTGTGCTCTGATTTTATCTTTGAGGGATGAATAAAGATATAGGTATCCTGTTTTCTAATTTCCCCTTCAGGGATGAATAAAGATATAGGTATCCTGTTATTTAATTTTCCCCTTAAGAGATGAATAAAGATTTAGGTATCCTGCGTTCTGAATTTCCCCCTAGAGGGACGATCAAGATTTATGTACTTACAGACCACGTTAACCTGCACGGCCCCACTGGAGCCGGTCCCCACCGAGTTGACCACCACACACGTGTACGCCCCTGAGTCTGACCTGGCCACGTTCAGTATCGTCAAACTGGGTGTGGCCACCGTGCCACCTCGGTACTTTGACAGATTGGAGGCGGTCTCTAGCACGACCCCGCCCTTCAGCCAGGACACTGAGATGGGGCTGGGGTTAGAGGTCACGGTGCAGGTCAAGGTCAACTGTGCGTTGCCCTCTGGGATGGAAGATGGTGGCTGGGTCACGCTGACCTGAGGAATACCTGTGGTTGAGGGAGGCGGGGTCAAAGGGTAGAGGTTGCAGTTATGTCGTTTGTGATACGCTTGTTAGGTTCAGTTTTGTTCATTTCTTAACGTTTACCGTTTACCATCAGCAGCATAAAATGGCCTATAACGTTTACCGTTTACCATCAGCAGCACAAAATGGCCTATGTAGTGTTGACGTTGGATGCTAAACAAAAAGCAAACAACCAAAAGTACAAAACCAACAAGCAGACAGAATAATCAATTCCTAATTATACTTTTAAACGATAAAGGTAAACTCTATAATATTTAAGAAATTTTCTTCGCCATCATCAACCAAAGTAGACCATCACTTTCATCACCACCCCCACTCCAACCCCCACCCTGGTCCTCATCCCGACCTCACTCAGACTCCATACCAATCTCACTTCACCCTCAGCCCGACCCCTGACCCCCACTCTGACCCCATGGGACCCCCATCCCGACCCCCACTTCGAGTACCGCACTGACCCCACCTGGCCTTATTCCAAACCCATTCTGACCTCCACTCCCCCCACACTCATGAAATCACCCCTACTACTCACTGGTCACTGATACCGTGACCATAGGTCGCCAGTGCTGGTCCCTAACGCGTTGACGGTGACAGGTCTATGTTATCAAGTCCAAACTATACTTTTAACCCACAAGGGTAACATATATAATTGTTTAAGAGGAATCTTCTTCATCAACTCCTACCCAGGTTGACCATAACTCTGCCATTGGATGCTAAGCATATGAGCATATAATAAAAAAATAACCAATCAAACAAACAAACGATAATCAACCCCAAATTATACTCTCAGCTCATAAGGGTAACGTCTCTATATTTCAGATAAATAAAATTTATTTCATCGCCACTTCCGAAAAACAAATCATGTCAATACTCACTGGTGACCGAGACAGTAACCAGGTCACTGGTGCTGGTCCCTAGCGCGTTGACGGCGACACACCTGTAGCTGCCGCTGTCAGAGTCCGTCGCGCCCAGGATGAACAGAGTCCCGCTAGACAAAGTCCCGCCCGAGTACTTGCTGGGGTTGTCTTCCGCGCGGATTCTGACGCTGCTCCCGGTGGAAGGGTTGACCTTGACCCAGTAGAGGTCAGAGGCCGCGGGGTTGGCGTCCAGTGCGCAAGTCAGTGGGATGGTTGCGCCGCCGGTTCTCGTGATGGTTTGGCTGGGCACGGTCAGGGTGGGAAGGTCTGGGGAAGTTTGAGCGTCCAGTGCGCAGGTCAGTGGGATGGTTGCGCCGCCGGTTCTCGTGATGGTTTGGCTGGGCACGGTCAGGGTGGGAAGGTCTGGGGAAGTTTGAGGTTGAAATATTTCTTTAACGAAGCACAAAAAGGTCAATCAATCATCAACCAACGAACAAAAAATCAACTGTCGAACCCCCCCTCCCCCAATTTAGTTACCAACTCACATATGACTCTGAGAGAAAAGCCCTGGCTGTTGGTCGCCTCCACCGAGTCAGTGACAGCACACACAAACTGCATGCAACCAATCAACCACCCAACCAACACGCAACCAAACACCCACCAAACCATCCAATATGTAAACAAACACTCACTCAATCATCCAACCAATTAATCAATGCACACGTAACACTGAGAGACAAGCCCTTGGTGTTGGTTGCTCAAACCTAGTTAGAGTCCACACACTTATATTATATATATATATATATAATATGTCCTGCATCCTGCAACCATCCAACCAACCCGCACCCACACACACAACATGCAAACAACCACCCAACCAGCCAATCAACCACCTAGCTGGGGGCAAAATAGAATTAGTAATAACGACCAATGAACCAACCAATCACCGAATCCAAAACTCTCTCCAAAGCACTATTTATAACCACTTACATGTAACACTCAGAGACAAGCCTTGACTGTTGGTCGCGCCCACTGAGTTAGCGGCCGCACACACGTACTGTCCTGCGTCGGTCCTGTCCAGGTTCCGGATGGTCAAGCTTGGGGCGGCCACAGTGGAGCCCGAGTACTTCCCTGGCAAGGCCGAGAAGAGAAAAATGTTGTCACCTGAGGTAGGTCTAGAGAGAGAAGAGAAAAATGTTGTCACCTGAGGTAGGTCTAGAGAGAGAAGAGAAAAATGTTGTCACCTGAGGTAGGTCTAGAGAGAGAAGAGAAAAATGTTGTCACCTGAGGTAGGTCTAGAGAGAGAAGAGAAAAATGTTGTCACCTGAGGTAGGTCTAGAGAGAGAAGAGAAAAATGTTGTCACCTGAGGTAGGTCTAGAGAGAGAAGAGAAAAATGTTGTCACCTGAGGTAGGTCTAGAGAGAGAAGAGAAAAATGTTGTCACCTGAGGTAGGTCTAGAGAGAGAAGAGAAAAATGTTGTCACCTGAGGTAGGTCTAGAAAGAGAAGAGAAAAATGTTGTCACCTGAGGTAGGTCTAGAAAGAGAAGAGAAAAATGTTGTCACCTGAGGTAGGTCTAGAGAGAGAAAAGAGAAATACTGTAAAGGTTTGGGTTAGCAATGGTAAACGATTGATTAAATAGTGGACGGGACCCAAAATTATTCTCTGACACCTACTGAAAGAGGTTGGGGGGCCGGTGGTCACCTGAGGTAGGTCAGAAAGAGAATAGAAAAATTGTGTAGGTTTGGGTTAGTAAAGGCAGTCACCTGAGGTAGGTCTAGACAGAGAAGAGAGAAATGTTGTCAAGGTTTGGTTGGTAAAGGCGGTCACCTGAGGAAGGTTTAGAAAGAGAAGAGAATATAATATTATAATTATATTAATATTATTTCCAAACCCAATGGACTCCATCCAGATCTTTCTCTTTTTAACATTTCCAAACCCAATCGTTACCAAAGTGATTGATTATTATATGTCAGACGGGACCCAAAATTATTGTCTGACACCTGCTGAAAGAGGTTGGAGGCCGGCGGTCACCTGAGGTAGGTCTAGAAAGAGAAGAGAGAAGAACACTGTAAAGGTTTGGGTTTGCAATGGTAAGCGATTGGTGAAATAGTGGAGTGACCCAAAATTATTCTCTGACACCTGCTGAAAGAGGTTGGAGGACCGGCGGTCACCTGAGGTAGGTCTAGAAAGAGAAGAGAATTATTGTAAAGGTTTGGGTTAGCAATGATGCACATTTGATTATATAGTAGACAGGACCCACAATTATTGTCTGACACCTGCTGAAAGAGGTTGGGGGACCGGCAGTCACCTGAGGAAGGTCTAGAAAGAGAAGAGAAAGATATTGTAATGGTGTGGGTTAGTAATGGTAAGCGATTGATGAAATAGTGGAGGGGACCCAAAATTATTGTCTGACACCTGCTGAAAGAGGTTGGGGGGCCGGCAGTTACCTGAGGTAGGTCTAGAAAGAGAAGAGAAATATTGTAAAGGTTTGGGTTTGCAATGGTAGAGGATTGATTAAATAGTGGACGGGACCAAAAATTATTGTCTGACACCTGCTGAGAGAGGTTGGGGGACCGGCAGTCACCTGAGGAAGGTCTAGAAAGAGAAGAGAAATATTGTAAAGGTTTGGGTTAGCAATGGTAAACGATTGATTAAATAGTGGACGGGACCCAAAATTATTCTCTGACACCTGCTGAGAGAGGACTTGACAGAGAGAAAATTGAAAATTTAGGTCAAGTGTTTATTTTCAATTGGTTATATCACATACGGATCCCAAAAACTGGTACCTGTTGAGCAATGGGTAGACGGAGAAAATGCATTTGGTGTAGTATTGATTTGCATTGGTTCTATAGCAGATGGAATGCACGGTTAATGTCTAACATCTGCAAAGGGATGGAGGGATGTGCAAAAGAAGAGGAGCACTAATTTGTCTAGTATATGTCTAAGCTAATAGTACTTTAATGTCCACTGTGTTTCATCTCGGAAAAAGCATAAGATTAACACTTGTTGCTTTGAGGAAAGTAACCAAACATCAGTAACAGAGACGATCACAGTTACCAAACCTACCAGTAACAGAGACAGTCACAGTAACCAAGCCTACCAGTAACAGAGACAGTCACAGTAACCAAGCCTACCAGTAACAGACACAGTCATAGTTACCAAACCTACCAGTAACAGAGACATTCATAGTTTAGTACATTAAACCTAAACCTACCAGTAACAGAGACAGTCACAGTAACCAAGCCTACCAGTAACAGAGACAATCACAGTAACCCAAACCTACCAGTAACAGACACAGTCATAGTTTAGTACATTAAACCCAAACCTACCCGTAACAGAGACAGTCACAGTAACCCAAGCTATCAGTAACGTCGACAATCACAGTAACCAAACATGCCAGTAAAATGGACATTCACAGTAACCAAAGCTACCAGTAACAGAGACAGTCACAGTAACCAAACCTACCCGTAACAGAGACCGCGACAGCACTGCTAACGGTCGTCCCAACATCGTTGGTGGCCACACACGTGTACTGCCCAGAGTCCGCAGAGTCGGCCCCGAAGATGACAAGACTAGGACTGGCCAGGGACCCCCCGGAGTATTTCTGAGGGTTGACCGCAGAGTTGATAAGGGACCCCCCGGAGTATTTCTGCGGGTTGGCCGCAGAGTTGATGGTCACTCCTGAACTGACCCTAGTCCAGTAGAGGCTGGAGATGGCTGGACTGGCGTCCACGCCACAGGTCAGTACGACCGTCTCTCCCGCCGAGGCCGTTATGGTCACTCCGCTGACCGACAGACGAGGGGCGTCTGTTCAAAATCAGAGAGGGGCCATAAGTTAAGACTGACGACTACTCGTGTCATAGAGTAATGTTTTATAGTTGATGATAATGTCTGTATGAGTGAGCACTATCTAGACTTTGTTATATAGACGTAACGATTAGTGTACATCTAAGATCACTCGTGTCATAGAGTAATGTTTTATAGTTGATGATAATGTCTGTATGAGTGAGCACTATCTAGACTTTGTTATATAGACGTAACGATTAGTGTACATCTAAGATCACTCGTATCATAGAATAATGTTGTATAGTTGATGGAAATGTTTGTATGAGTGAACGCTATTAAGTATTAAATTTTTGTTATATAGACGTAACGATTAGTGTACATCTATCTTCTTTTGTAACCCGTATAACAATGGTGGCAATTTTCCTTGGATGTACAATAAAGTATATCTCATTTTGTCTGCCTTATCCCATTTATCTTATCTTATCTTGCCTATCTAATATTTTCTTATCTGATCTATAATATCTTCTTTTGTCTGTCTTAGATTATCTTATCTTTATTATCATATCATATCGTATCATATCGTGTCATTCTTATCTTATTCTACCTATCTTACCTTATTTTATCTATTTTGTCTGCTCTAATTTGTCTTACCACATCGTATCTATCTTCTTATCTTATCATTCTATCTTTTCTTATCTGTCTAAACTATTCTATATAATCTATTCCATCTAACTTATGGTATCTTTTACATCTCATGTTATCGATTTTTTCTTACATATCAAATCTGTTTTTTCTTATCCATCCTATCTATCTCATCTTATCTTATATACATACCATCTTATCTATATTCTCCTAATAACTTATCTCATCCTATCTATCTTATATTATATAATCTATCTTGTTTTATTTAGTTTTTTTATCTATTCTACCTATCTTATCTTATCTATCTTATATTATTTAATGTATCTTGTTTTATTTAGTTTTTTTTTTTATCTATTCTACCTATCTTATCTTATCTATCTTATTTTATTTGTTTTATTTTATCTATCTTATCTTCTACAACTCACAAGTAATCGTGACGGCTATAGAGGCGGAAGTGGACACTCCATACGGATTCTCTGCCACGCATGCGTATCCCCCGCTGTCAATGTCTCTGACCCTCAGGATGGTCAGACTCGGCACAAACCGCGAACCTCCGGAGTACTTCGTGGAGTCAGAGGTGTCCAACGCGACGCCGTTCCGTAACCAGGTCAGCGAGGTCAAGGTTGAAAGCGGTGCCACCTCGCAGGTCAAGGTCACGGCACTGTTCTCCTCGGCCGAGACCGACGTCTGCGGGGTGGTGATCGCTGGCCGCGCTACAGTTAGTGAGCATAAGGGAGTGGGTTCAAAGCTGGACATACGCGCTTAGCACAGGCGGTGTTCGTCAAGCTAAAGTTACGGTGAGCATAATGGCATGTATTCAAAGCGAGACATACATGGGTGGCTTAATATGGAGCTTGTATGAGAACATGGGCAAAAAACAGATGATTGAAAGTGTGAACCCATCGAATATAAAAACAAAACAACAACAACAAGAACAATAACTTTCACATAAACAACAACAAGAATAAATACAAACAAGATGAAAAAGCAATTCTCTGACAGCTATAACACTCCTTGTAGCTGAAACCTAAAATATTTTTTCAGGTATTAAATTTTGTAAAACATCACAAAACATCATCAGTTCATCTTCTATTTGGCTTCTTTTAAAATTTGTAAACCTGTGCTGGATTTGCCAAGCATGCTTTATCTTTGCGATGTCATTAATTTTGTTCTTTATTTTAAATCTCAGAAGTCATGTAATTTGGTCCGTTCAAACTAAAATCCAAATTTCTAGTGTCAGCATAATGTGACCGACCAACACTGTCTCTGTGTGACAGCACTTACAAGTTGTCAGATGTTTGTCTTAGGACTGGACAACAATATTATCTATATAGTGCTGACGTTCGACTCTAGGAAACAAAGAAGAGGGTTTGTTCCTTCAAACATAATAAAAACAGATACCTATGCTGAGAAAAAACAACAATTTCACAACGCTGTGGACAAGATGAAGGGTCATGAATACAAATGAGTTTCAAGATTTCTAAATGATAACAATAGCACTATTATAGCCTATTTTACTTGCACAAACATAAAACATAAAACATAAAACATAAAACATACCTCAAAAGCCAACACCCTGAACAAACTTACATTAAAATGCTAAGCAAGTAGCACACAGAAGCAAAGTACATAAGTTGCACACAATAAAGGGAGAGTCGTTCTATGTCTTGCACAAAAAAAGATAGGGAAATCACAAAAGTTATGAAGCATTTTTTTTACGGCAAGGAAGTATTCAGAGACAAGAAGGATAACACAGAGCACATCATCTCGATATAAAAAGCCTGTCTATATACCATTACATGTATGCGTCAAAGCAGGGGCAAATATCCAAAGCGACATTACAATCGTAATGTACACATTAAAATAATTTATCAGCCATAGTTATGTAGCATGCTAAAATGTCAACACGAGGAAAACACTAAATGTGCTTTGTTTCACAGAAACGACAAACTTTGGAGTGCCCCAATCCAATAATTATTTGCACTAAAGGTTGAAACGAGGAATAGATTTGGCTAAGATTTTTCAAGTGGGAAAAATATATATATACCCTTAAAGTTGGCGCCCCGCAGAACCAGGATTAACTTTAAGTATTTATTGTAATTGAAAAGTATGTAGTACAAACCTAAAATACGCTCTCGAAACGTCATTATTCTTGGTATTAATACCATCTCTATTCTTTAAAGGTATTTGAAAATGTACCTCATAAATGTTTTCTTATGTTGGAGACAAAATTCAACATATCGCACTTTGAAAAGAAAAGCACCATCTCAATGAAAATAAACAAAAACAAAACAGAACCCAATCTTTGGAACACATGAGTCGTGTTTACAAATGTGACTTGCAACTACCGTTAGATTCATGTTGCAAAAAAAAATTAACTCAACCGGCAGCGCTAAAAGTTAATTATTAATGCTTTCTTAGGTTCGTTTGTTTACAACACCATAAGTTTCTAAGATAATGTTTTTTATTATTATAATTAAAATTTTTTGTTTTTTTTTTACAAATTCTAGAAATTGAAGCTTTATATTTTGCATTTTGTGACTTCAGAGTAGTTTGAATAGACTTTTATGTGGCTGAAATTAGCTTCGAGTAAACAGATATCTGATAAAATATACTGAAAAAGAAGCAAGAAGTGGGAAATAAAGTCGCGGTATAACCGGAAAATTCTAGTTAAGAAAATAGAAGAAAAGTAAAAAAAGTTTTTAAAAAAGTGGCAGGTGAGGCTGGGATAGGCTGGGATAGGGAATTTCGGCTAAGAACAGGAAGTGCGATTGGCATGTGACGAGGAGGGTAGAATAAAAGTGATGAAAAGGGGAATGAAGTTGGGGGTGTGATAAGGAATTTCTGCTAAGAAAGCAGTTTGCATAAGAATGCAAACTATAAATTGGGAAAATTATGATGAGAAAGATAGAATAAAAGTGAAAAAAAACAAAAAAACAAACGAAAAACGAGAGTGGAAATGACGTAGAGATGTGATCGGGGATTCCCTGTGTGTCGGAAGGACGCACTGCATCGTGGACTTACAGTTGACCACGAGGGAGATGGTCGGCCCGAAGCCCGGTCCTACGTCATTGTCAGCCTCACAGGCGTAGTTACCCTGGTCATCTGCCTGCACAGGGTTGATTGTAAGTCCAGTGGCCTGAGAATGGACAATGGTCAGTTTTAGTGTTATGTGGTTTGCTTGTCGGGTCAGTTTCAAGAGTCGCAATAACTTAGTGTTCATTTGTTTATATTTGTGGGGGGGGGGGAATTATTGGTTTTTAAACGCGTAGCTGCCCTCGTCATCTGCCTCCACAGGACTGATGGTAAGTTCATTCACCTGTGAACATACAGTGGTCATTTTCAGTTCTATGTGGTTTATTTGTTGGATCGATTTCAACAGTCGCAATAGCTTGGTGTTATTTGTTTATTTTTTTTTAGCGGGGTTTCTAAAGAGGTAGCTGCTCTGTTCATCTACTCCACAAGGCTGATGTTAAGTCAATGGTCTGTTACCAACTTAAAATGCAACCAACCCACCAAGTAATCCAGCCAACTTCCACCACCCAAACCACAATAAACCCAGCAACTAACCAACCCAACAGTAAACCGACCGTTTAACAACTCACAACCAGATAACCAACCAACCAACCAACCACCCAGTATAACCAACTACTCCCCAACCAATGCGTTAACTGAGAGGTGCTACACGACTACAGAACGATGCAGCGATCCACCAATCCACTACTAGTACTACCACCAACCAAAGCAACAGACTAAGGCAACCAACCAATCCACACAACCACCAACAAAACCACCAACTTATCCACCCACCAACGAATGCAACCATAAACCAACCCACCCACCAACAAATGCACCCATCAACCAATTTACCCACCAACCTATCATCCCACCAGCTAATATTCCCATCATTCAATTGACATGTCAACCAATATATCAAACACCAATTTAAACAACAACCAATCAAACTACCAACGAATTCACCAAACAGCAAAATTAATCATCCCACCAGACAAACCAGTCACAAACCATCTATTTATCCGAGCCACTAAACAAACAACCTACTAATTAACCTACCAACACGCTAACTAACCAAGCAATGATTTACTTGAGAGTACTCTCCGAATAGCGAGTGGTGTATACATTGAGGTGTGTAACCTCGCACCCACCAACAAAACAACAACCAACCCAGAAACCAACCACCCATCCACCCACCATTTTACAGAATACAGAATACAGAAATCTTTATTTATTTCTCAAGGGGAATTTAAAGTACACTCTCTTCATACAACAGACGAAATTAAAAAGTTTACAACGATAAGAAAATTAAAGAGGTAGAATTTCGACATGGAGATTAATAATTATAATTATACATATGTTATAAATCATAATATCACAATATCACAGCTCGAATAACTGAATGTATGTATATAAGTAAAAGCTTAAGTTGTTTATACGTTAAAAATAAAAAATTATACATAAAAATTAATACACATACAAAAATTAATTTGTAAATATAAACATAAACACTATTAAATAGAAGTATTCTAGTCAAGTAAAATTAAGAATTGCATTAAAATGGTTTGTACGATGATGTAAATAATCGCTTCATAATAAACTTTTCATTTTTCAAAGAAATAGATTGAGTCAAAAAAGAATATCTGTAATCGTTGGTTCGAATTCGTCATGGAGAATAAGGCAATAACTCAGCCTACCAAGTAAATCACCAACAAGCCAACCAACCCAGCAACGAACCAACTACTTTACCAACCAATAACATAACCTATCAACATCTCACCTGAGAGGTGCTCCCCAAATAGCAGTTGTCCGTATGGACATTGAGACAGATGACCTTGAAATAACCAACCAAAATATCAACCCAACAACAAATAAACCGCCAACCCACCATCTAACCCACCAACGTCTCACCTGAGAGGTGCTGCCCGAGTAGCGATTATTGGCCAGCACATTCAGGTAAGTAACCTGGTTGGTTGAGGAGACGCGCTTCCACCTGATGGTTGTGGCATTGGGGTTTGCATCCACAGGACAAGGTATGGTAAAGGACGCACCTAGAGATGCCTGGAAACTATTGCCATTTGGGTAACTGATCTTTGGCGCGTCTGGAGGGATTTTCAGTTTTGAGAAAATAAGTTGCAGTATTGTAAAAAAAAAACTTTGTTAACTCCCATTGTGACTTTTAAAACCATTGCTTTGTAGACAGAAAAAAAGATGTCTAAAATGTACATAAAGGTAATCAAGTTTTTGTGCATATTTAAAAAGCATTATAAGAAGAAAGCGGTTGAAAATTGTAAATATATAAGATAAAACATCATGTCTAACCATCACAGTGATCAGTGTGTTTGACATGTTTCCAAACAAAATCAGCCTAACCCAAATTTCCTCTCGTCCTTTAACTCTACTCCGTTTAACCAAATAATTATCTTTCACTGATCCTCCAACCACATCTAAACCTCTTATTTTCACCAACCCTTGTCATATAAAATCACTGGGTTAGTTTATAACAATTATTTATTCCTCCTCGTATAAACGAGCAATTCATCATTCAACCAACCACCCAACCCTACTCACATCGAACCACTAGCCTAGTGGGCGTGTTGAAAGACGTGGTCCCCTCGGCGTTACTGGCAGTACACACATAGTATAACAAGGTTTTCCATCCCACAGTTATTTACAGCCATAAACAGTTCTATACCAACCCCAACCCTACTCACATCGAACCACTAGCCTAGTGGGCGTGTTGAAAGACGTGGTCCCCTCCGCGTTACTGGCAGTACACACGTAGTTTTACGAGATCTTCCATCCCACAGTTATTTACAGTTATAAACAGTCCTGCACCAACCCCCCCCCCAACCCTACTCACATCGAACCACTAGCCTAGTGGGCGTGTTGAAAGACGTGGTCCCCTCGGCGTTACTGGCAGTACACACGTAGTATAACAAGGTTTTCCATCCCACAGTTGTTTACAGCTATAATCAGTTCTTCACCAACCCCAACCCTACTCACATCGAACCACTAGCCTAGTCGGCGTGTTGAAAGACGTGGTCCCCTCGGCGTTACTGGCAGTACACACGTAGTATAACAAGGTCTTCCATCCCACAGTTAATTACAGCTATAAACAGTTCTGTACCAACCCCAACCCTACTCACATCGAACCACCAGCCTAGTGGGCGTGTTGAAAGACGTGGTTCCCTCCGCGTTGCTGGCAGTACACACATAGTCTCCCGTGTCGCTCATCTCCGCCTGAAGACGTGGTTCCCTCCGCGTTGCTGGCAGTACACACATAGTCTCCCGTGTCGCTCATCTCCGCCTGCGTGATGACCAGGGACGGCGTGTCCACGCTGACCACCTCGTAGCGGCGCGTCGAGAAATCAACAGGGACCCCGTCCTTGGTCCACGACACACTAGTGGCTGGGGAAGAAATGGGTTGGACTGAGTTCAGTTTGGTTGAATTGAGATCAGCTTGGTTGAGTTGAATCTTATCTCTAACTACCTTATCTCTATGTACCTTATCTCTATTTTACCATATCTCTATGATATTTCTATCTCTATTTTTCCTGATCTCTATAATATTTCTATCACTATCTTATCTTATCTTATCTACTCAAATCTCTAGTGACCACTGACCCCTTGGACTGCTGGCCGATATGATGCATGAGATGGTTGCCTTGGTCGTCTCTGTGGCAAACACCGTGTCGCCCGAAGCCTTCCTCAGCTGGGGAGGGACTGGGAGGAGGAATAAAACAACACGTGTAGAGATGTAAAGTGAAGAATATATATAGGGAGCGGGGAGATGGGAGAGGCATGGGAAGAGAGGGAGCAGATAATAAACAGATAGGTCCTAACAGACGGAGATAGAGAGAGAGAACAAAGGATAAAGATAGATAGATGGATAGGTAATTAAAAAATGAATAGATATAGATAGAGAGACAGAAAAAGAGAGAAAGAAAGAGAGAATGAGAGAGAGAGATAGAGATAGAGATAGAGAGAGAGTGTGAGAGAGAGAGAGAGAGAGAGAGAGAGAGAGAGAGTGAGAGAGAGAGAGACGGTGGAGTTTTAGAAATTGTTGTCAGAAGTCAAATGAATAAATCAATAATTAAAAGAAAACCCAATGTACAAGTAGTATATAAATGACATAAAAATAAACAACGATGATCGTTCATTATTGTATGACTTCTAATAGACATTTAAATACTTGTCTTTTTTCAATCATATCATTTTTGTTTAAACTTCTTCCAACCTCTTTTAAATGTTGCTCAACCGCTTTCCTCTTCTTCTCGTAAGACCACATTGGTTATCTAAAAGCTCAAAACCCAATCTCTAAACACTCTTCTCTACTCACAGAGCAAGCTTATGTCCAGGGAGCCCGAGGTGGTGTAGCTGTAGCTGTTGAACTCGTGGATGATGATGCAGTTGAGGACGTACTGACCAGTGGTGGGCTGCAGGGCGGTTACCAACGTGCTGGTTATCGAGTAGAGCCTGTTCTGGTACGCGTCCAGAGAGATGGACGTGGAGTGGGTGACCCCGTTTAGCAAGGCCTGGCCTTGTCCGTTTCTGGGAAAGTGGGGCAGGGTGGGTTAAAAGGGTAAGGGGTGTTGGTTATCATCCAATGTCAGCACTGTATAGGCAATATCGCGGATGCGCCTTGAGACTCATGTCTGATGAGTTTACGTGCTGCCACACAGAGACAGCGGGGGGATACCATGACTCTGTCTCAGCCGGCCACACTAAACTGACACCTAGGTATCAAACTAGCGGGGGATGAAGACGCCAGAGCGGGGCTCGAACCACAGACCTCATGAGTCGGAAGTCGATGTTCTACCCCAGGGCTACTGCGCCCCCCATGGGTAATGTTAATAAAAGTAATCGTGGTGTTGATAGTGGTGGTTGTTGTAGTGGTTGTGGTGGTGCTTATGATGGTGTTGGTGGTGGTGGAAGTATTGGTATGTTGAGTTGGTTGCTTAACGTGCAATGTCAGCAATATATAGGCTATATTGTGTTCTGGGAGGAGTACAGGGTGAAGGGCGTCGCCTGGGTGAACCATTTATCAGGGCCTGGGCTTGCCAGTTTCTGAGGGAGAAGGTAGTGTTGATGATGATGATGATGATGATGATGATGATGATGATGATGATGGTGATGATGATGATGATGATGATGATGATGATGGTGATGATGATGATGGTGATGATGATGATGCTGCTGCTGCTGCTGAGGATGATGATGATGATGATGATGATGATGATGATGATGATGATGATGATGATGATGATGATGATGATGATGA
>RQTK01000505.1:209455-229104 GCA_003991915.1 Elysia chlorotica
CCCCCCCCAAAAAAAAAAAAAAAAAAAAAAAAAAAAAAAAAAAAAAAAAAAAAAACTACATCAACAAAAACGAATGTTCATCTATCCAACTAAACCCAAAGTCACCCCAAGCAGCCAGCCCTCACCCCATCATTCTCCGTGCTGGTATCGATGACGGCCCCTGCCGGAAGTCCCCCAGTCCTGTCCCAGGAGAGGGGGGACTGGCCCTGAGGGGGGAGGTCACTCAGGAGGATCAGCTTGCAGCGCACCATCACGGAGGTGAACTCCACCTGGGGCGAGGACGGCGCATCGATCTCCGGAACCAGGGGGTTGGTGTTTTGACCTAGAGTGTTGAAGAAACGGTTTGGGTTAGAGGGTTTATAATATGTTCTGGGAAGGGGGGGGGGGGTAAACTAGGGTTTGGGGTTACAGGGTTAGAGGGGATTGGGGGTTGAACTTGGGAGGTACAGAAGAGTTTTGTTTTAAGGATTTGTATTTTCAGTTAGAGGGTTTATAATTTGGCCTAGTGGGGTAAAATTGGGTTAGAGGGGATTCTGTTTTTAACTTGGGAGGTAGAGAAGAGTTTTGGGTTTGAGGGTTTGTGTTTTGAGTTTTGATTTGGGTTAGACTAGGGTTTATAATCTGTTTTTGGGAGGTGAAGTAGGGTTTGGGGTTAGAGGAGATTGTTTTTTTTTTACCTTAGAAGGTACAGACGAATTTGGTTGAAGGATTTGTATTTTGACCTGGGGGTTGAAGAAACGGTTTGGGTTAGAGGGTTTATACTTTGGCCTGGGGAGGTAAAGTAGGGTTTGGGGTTAGAGGGGATTGGGATTTGACTTTGGCAGGTACAGAAGAGTTTTTGGTTAGATGGTTTGTTTTTTGACCTGGTGAAGAGAAATTACGTGGCTTGGACTTTCGGCTTAACTCTCACATGGCGATAAATATATAATGAAGAAAAATGTCCCCAAATTCCAATAATATGGCTGCCGTTACCATAGCAACCAGCAAACAAACCGTTTATTACAAACTGGTTTTTTCCTTCTAATTTAGACCTAGGCTACATGGTGTTTTGATCCGGGGAAGGAAAAATACGTTGCTTAGACCTTTGACTTTTAGACTAGGGGGACTGTGGATATATAAAGAAATGTGTTTCCAAATTCCAATACAGTCGCCGTTACCATAGCAACTAGAAAATAAATCTTTACTTACAAACTGATTTTCTTCTAATCTTAACCTGGGCTACATGGTGATTCAAATAGGATAGGCATACATCTAAGTCTAATTTTGTAGAATTTTGTCTTTAAGTGGACCCCTCCCTCCTCCCCGCCCCCTATCCACACCCACCCCCGGTACATCTACCAGTTTGGGCAAACAGCTCTGGTGACATAGATGATGGATTTGACAGTGAAAAAGGTGTGGACTGGATGCCACTTTGACCAAGTGACAGAAAAAGGGTAGGTGTGGCTTGGAACATAGACCTCTATACCAGCAAGGCGAGCTGTCAGGGTTGACAACCCTGTTGGTACAGGAGACGATGGGCAGGGAAAGTGTGCTTTGAGCTGATGAGTCCCAAGCACTACCGACTGAGCTATCTTGCGCTAGGTAGTTTACTTGTAAAGTTTAAATTGTATTTATAGATCTACTACAAAAATAAGTAATAATTAGGTTGACGTGAACAAATCGCAGTTAAGAATTCCCACAATAGATGGCACCGTTAAGCACAATTTTACTTTCTTAACATTTTTGTGCTTATCGATATGCCCTTGAGCTGGTACCCTTTTGTATTGAGCTTCACACTTTCCATCTCAAAATAATCAAAATTAAGTTTTTGCCTTCTTTTTAAATTTTCAAAATTCCCAAAATAAGTGCGCCTCGGAAAAATAGTAGAAATGAGGCGAATGTAAAGAAATTAAAAAAACAAAACAAACAAACAAAAAGAAAATTAATGTTTCTTTTTCTTTTCTTCTTTCCAAGTTTCCTTCAACGGATACAATGTCAATATAATAACCATACACATATTTAGTTTCTTTTCATACTTACACGTTACACTGTGTAGAAATGCAGACATCAAAAGCAAGAAGACTATACTGGAGGAGAAACCATTGTGCCATGAGGATTGGAAAAACCCGAAAAAGTTATTTCTTTGAAATGTCTTTGATTTTCTTGGAAAATGTTCATAACAAGGAAGGCGATTCTCGGAAGTCCCCCTGTCTGATGTTTTGGATCTTGAAGACATTTTATGAAGGTCATCAGTGCTGCCACTTAACGGCAACTCAGGGATACGATCTGTGGTCGGCATGGTGATTTCTGTGGGAGAAAAATAAAACCACAATACCAAATAAAAGTAATATTCTGTTAGTTACAATCAAACAACAATAACTAAAGTAGGTAATTTAACAACAAAAAGCAACACTAGAAAATAATAATATAATCCCCTTTTCTTTATCATCATCATCATCATCATCATCATCATCATCATCATCATCATCATCATCATCATCATCATCATCATCATCATCATCATCATCATCATCATCATCATCATCATCATCATCATCATCATCATCATCATCATCATCATCATCACCATCGTTACAATCACCACCTCAGAACATATAATTATAGCCACACATTTCCCTTTGTATTTGAATTTTTTTTTATCATTTATATAGTACTGAATATGAGAGAGAGAGAGAGAGAGAGAGAGAGAGAGAGAAAGAGCGAGAGAGAAAGAGAAAGAGATAGAGAGAGAAAGTGAGAGACAGAGGCAGACACTGAGACGGAGACACAAAGACAGGGACGATAAGCACACACAGAATCACTTACTGGACAGAAATTTTGAAATAATGAAAACGCCCACTCAGCGCATGACAAATCAATCGCCCAAATCTCCCCCTAATTATGCCACAAGACCGGTTTTACCCGAAGGAAACCCAAACTTAAACACCATTGAACAAACAGTGGGGGTCATAGGTCAGAAGATCAGACACCCAACACCCCAAAGTTGATTGGTTGTCAACGTGACCTTGGTGCGTAACCAAGGGCAGTGGGCGTTGAACTCCATAATGTGTTCAACGATGTTTGTGGTTTCAACGAAAAATTAACCGAAAAAACAAACAAACGGGAACATATGAAGAAAAAAAGAAAAAAAGAAAAAGCGGAGACTAGTTGGAAAACAAATGAAAAAAAAAAATAATAAAGAAGATGTAAAATCAGGAAATGTTGAATAACTTGAATAATGAAACAAAAAAGAAACAAAAAAGAGAATAGGAAAGTAGCAAGGGAAAGACAGAAAAAAGTATTTAATATTAGGCTGTGAAAAAAAGCAATTGCAAGGAAGGAATTTTTTTTGTAAAGCGGAGAAAAAAAATTGTCCTTATTACTTGTTCTGCAAAACTTGTGGTAGCAGCAGAAAAATCGTCGTAAAAACGCGAAAGCGAGTATGTAAATAAATTAAAAAGACGCGAACAAAAGGCGAATACTGAAGTAGGAAAATAACGGGAAAAAATTGGGGGGAAATGAAAAAATGCAGAATAGCAAAACTAAGGAAAAAAGAAAACAAGAGACGAAGAAAGAAAAAGATGCAGGGTAGAAAAAGAAATGTGAGGCAACCAAGTTGAATCAGGCACAAATCGAAAATTGACGTTTAGAGTTATTCATTATGTGTTGAAAGCATCAAATGCTCATTAAAACGTTAAAAAACCGCGCGTGTGTTTTTTGTGTGTGTTTTTTTAAAATGTACGCCTTTCTATCATTTACAAAACAACCTCTTTTTTAATCTTAAGATAGCAAAGATAGAAATCAAGGTGAGTATTAAACATGTATTAATTTTGTTTAATAATAATACAAACCTTAGGAATGAAGATCAAAGATAGAAGTAAAAATTTGACCATTCTACACAGCATATAAAATTGTCAGGCGTCAGTCTTGAAGCCTGTCCCCAATAATTATAGCCTATATAGTGCTGACGTTGGACGTTAAGCAACCAACTCAACTCAAATTGACCGTTGTGCTTAATAAACCCTGCAAGATGTGTTGAACATAAAATGTTGTTGCCAAGAAAACACAAATTTCTATTAATAGCTATTAATAGAAATCTGTGCAAGAAAACCAAAAACAAATGTATATTTGGAAGCGATTCTATTGCAGCTCTCTTGTGCTTTTCCTTTCGTGTGTAAACCGGGATGTATATTGACTGTGTTTTCAAGGTCAATCAATTAATTGAATAAAATCTTCTTCTGTAAAATGCTAAACTAAATATGCAACTTGATGTTTACATATCTTCGTTGGTGTACTTATTTAGGGTCGCTGCTTTGAGGAGTCTGAACTTATTGAATAACTGTCACCCTAGAGATTCTCACAAATATGCGTCACGATATGAATACTAACCTGAAAAATGTCAACTTTCTTTCAAAAAAACCCACAAAAGAGTGTAATTATGCCGCTGTAATATATACCCTTCTCTCTGTGCATGGGCGACTATATGTCTAAATCTGTATCTATCTCTCACACTCCCTAGTTACAATGTACTTTACTACTCCCTCTTTTCAGTCCTTTCACCCCTCTGGCAAACCTCCCCAAATAAACAGTCCAATGCCACCAACACATCGCAATCCCATTGTTGTAACATTGACGAGTTTTGCTGTTCAATCAACCATGAGGTAATCATCCCATGGGAGATCTTGCGATAACCGAGTCCTTAGCGAAAACAAAGACGATTGGTCAGGAAATCTGCCACGGCGTCCAATCGTAGCTCTACCTTAGACCTACGGAGCCAATGAGCGATCACAAAACGCCAGTTCTAACAGGCGTGATTATGTGATCCGTTATCTGTGTGCATTGCAAAGCCGGTAGTGTTGAAACAACCATACAACCATACAACCATACAACCACACAACCATACAACCATACAACCATAAAACCATACAACCATAGAACCATACAACTATAAAACCATACAACCATACAATCATACAATTCTACAACCATTCCACCATACAACTATTCAATCATACAACCATGCAACTATACAACCATACAACCATACATCCATACAACATACAACCATACAGATACAAAATCCCACAACCACACTACCATACAACCATACAACCATACAATCATACAACCATACAACTATAGAACCATATAACCATACAACTTAACTATACAACTATAAAACCACACAATCATACAATCATACAACTCTACAACCATTCCACCATACAACTATACAACCATACAACCATAAAACCATATAACCATACAACTATGCGACCATACAACCTTACAACTCTACAACCATTCCATCATACAACTATACAACCACAAAACCACACAACCATACAATCTTACAACCACACAACCACACAACCGTACAACCACACAACCATACAACGATACAACCATACAACTACACAACCGTACAACCATACACCCATACAACCATACAACCATACAACCGTACAACCGTACAACCACACAACCGTACAACGAAACAACCATACAACCACATAACCATACAACCATACAACCATACAACTACACAACCAAAAAACCGTAAAACCACACAACCATGCAACGATACAACCATAGAACCATAGAACCATACATCCAAAAACAATACACCCATACAACCATACAACCATACAACCGTACAACCACACAAAATACAACCATTCAACCATACAACCACACAACCATACAACCATACAACCATACAACCATACAACGATATCATGTCGGGCCAATACCATTATTATAGTAATTACGCACCACTGACACCATTCATGCCACAGAATCTCTAGATCTCACAATCCCACATCATCACTACAAAGGATATTGGCATATTGCGGCACTGAAGCACCATGTTTCAAATAATGCGATTGCGCACCAGGAAAGAGAGATAAAAGAAGGAGTAAAAAAACTGTCATGAAAATTCTCGAAATGGATTTGGTATGTTGGAACCAAATATAAACACCCCAGAGAACAAAGCAGGAAAAGGCCGCAAAATAATAGCTGGGAGATCGTTGGTTCGTCTTTTTGTCTGTATCTTTTATCTCGCTCTCTTTCTCATTTTCTTCTGTGATCTTTCTACCACTCTCTCCCTCCCTGGCCCCATCATCTCTCTCTCTCTGTCTCTCTTTCTCTCTCTCTCTCTCTCTCTCTCTCTCTCTCTTATCTGTCGGACTGTTTGTTTCTGCTACCCCTCTATTCCTGCTCCTCCATCTCCCCCATCCTCTATCTCTATCTCTCTTTCTCTCTCTCTCTCTCTCTCTCTCTCTCTCTCTTTTGATACCATTGGGATCTATACCTACCTCCTGGATATTATAGCTTCCCCTCTCAATCTCTGGTTTACTCTGTCAACTACATCTTTTGTATCCTTTCACACACACACACACACACACACACACACACACACCGCACGTCATATAATTTTTATTTTCTGTGACACTTTATTTTCCTATCTCCACCGAGGCACCGCGTAGATCTGTGCATTGTTGACAGTTATGTATTCTTCCTTTTTCAATCCTTTTCACTGTATTCTCTTTCAACACAAATTGCAGAGCTGCAACAGAAGTTATAATGAATTGTAATCTGGATCCGTAGTGAAAGGTTTATGGTTTGAATCTCAAGACGGTGTTCCTGTCCCTGAATGATTCTTTTGTTCTTTTGTAAAACCTAAGGGCCGAAAAAGTATTAGCTATTACTTTTAGAAATGACACTTAGTCAATTAACAAGCAGTTAATAAAAATTTCGATTGACCAACCAACTAACCATTATATCTATCAACCAACCAACCAACCAACCAACCAACCAACCAGCCAACCAACCAACCAACCAATCAATCTATCAATCAATGAACAAGCAGTTAATAAAAATTCAATTGACCAACCAACTAACCATTATATCTATATATCAACCAACCAACCAAACAACCAACCAATCGATCAATCAATCAATCAATCAATCAATGGACCAGCATGTCTGGTCTGTAATAAATGCGTCTCTGGATACAGACTGTGTGTCTAAGGAACTGCAAATATTTGTTCTCAGCATAGGGAAGAGGGACAAGGAGAGGGGGGATATAATGTTAGAGAGGGAGAGATAGAGAGCCAGCGAGATAAGACAGACGGATAACCAGAGAGATAGAGAGGAGATAGAGGTAAAGAGACGCAAAGAGAGAGAGAGATTTTGGGAGAGGAAGGAAGAGAGCGAGAGAAAAAGACAGAAATGAAGCCAGAGAGAGAGAGAGACATAGAGAGAGAAAGAGAGAGCGAAAGAGATATTGAAAATGATATCAAAAGAGAGACACATACACCGAGAGAAATAGAGAGATAGAGAGACAGTGAGAGAGTCAATGAGAGTCAGATAGAGATAGAGAGAGAGAAAGAGGAAGAGAGGGAGAGAGATATATAGAGAGAAACAGAAAGTGAGACACATACACAGAGAGAAATAGAGAGAGATAGACAGTGAGAGAGTCAGTGAGAGTCAGATAGAGATAGAGAGAGAAAAAGAGGAAGAGAGGGATATATATATATATATAGAAACAAGAAATGAAATCAGAGAAAGATGGAGAGAGTGAAGACATTGCTATCAGCCGAGAGCTTTCGGTAAACACAGAAACCAAACAGACGCAAATTCTCCACGCAATTTTGTCGCAGTAATAAGGTCTTTCTTAAAAATTTGGATGTCTACACTCAACGTAAACATTCTTCTCTATAGAACTAATAGACGATTGAAGATAGAAGATAAACAACAACAACGACAAAAAAACAACAACAAACAAACATAAAACCAACATGAAACAGCACACAGACAAAAAAAACCCCAACGTAAAACAACAAACAAAAACGCCACACAAAACATGAACCAACAAACAAACAATCAAGCAAACTTAGGTGTAGTTGGATGTCTACAGTGCATGCATGTTTTTTAGAAACTTATAATGCAGATAGTTTATAACCGTGGGCAAAGGGTTAATGAGTGTATTTAGTTTTTGTTAACACGGGTTCTATAGGATACGGTGTTTAACCACTAGTGGATGTTGAGGTAGAATAAAATAGGGAATCTTGGTTACACGCTTTCCATCATAACCTTTAAATAATTTGATCAGTGATGAAATTACAGTGTGTGACATGCCCATTATTTAGAGAACCAATATAGGTATAATTTTGTCAAGATCAATAGAAAGTAATATGGGTGCCAGAATACACACACGCACAATATTAGTGAAGTAAACCTATCTTTTTCCATCCTTTAACAGTGTCATTGTTTTTATTGAGAGCTGTTTATTTTTTCCATGAAAATCCAATTTGAGGATTTGTTGTTTTCTTATCGTTCAAGGTCAGCAGCAAGTGAGAAAGGTATGTTGCAGACGGGTCCCAAGACTAACGTCTGACAATTTTACCTTCTGCCTCACAGTGCGGGATACCATGACCCCTGTCTCAGCTGGCCACATTGTACTGACACCGACCCAACCAGTAGAAGACAAATCGGACAAATTCCCATCGGGGTATCAAACCGAGAACGTCCCCCATTCCATTATCAATCTATCTACCTATATTACGAGGGGGCGCGGTGGCCCTGGGGTAGAGAGGTCCGTGGAGCGAGCCCTGGCGATTTCGCTCCCTGCTGGTTGGGTCAGTGTCCGTTTAATGTGACCGGCTGAGTCCAGAGTCATGGTATGCCTGCCCCATGTTTTGTGTGGCAGCACATCAACTTGTCAGACGTCAGTCTTGGGGCTCCTCCACAATATAGCCTATAAAGTGCTCACGTTGAACGTTTTCTCCCAGAATATATAGCCTAAACATGTTAGCCCTGCCTTATAAACATCAAACATAACTAAGCACTGTTTTCTTGTGAAAATGTAAAATAGAAAGAAAAAAAACGTGAGTAAAAACCACCATTCACTACCCTGCCATTCCGTTTTGAGGAAACACCCACATCAGTGATCCATTGTGTTATAGTCTTACAAATAATATTATTGAAGCTGTTGCCCACAAAAAGTTCTAATACTTCTTGCATTGGGAAGAAAACAAAGACCACGAACATAGAAACAAAGAATATTTCACAGGTTTGTTTAACTCCAACCTATTGTTTAAACATAGAAATTCAATATCAAACAAATTTAAGGACCACTCAGAGAGAAAGACAAAAAAACCTTTTTAACAAGTTATTTCATAGCCTTCCAGCAAAATCCCTTTTGATTTCATGAATAGTCCGACGTAAAAAACAACAACGACAAAAAACGAAACAAAAACAAAACAAAAACACGCCATAATTTTTTAAGTACATGGCTCCAACGTTCCAACTGTGTTTTCCAACAATATTTGATACTATAGTGGTATACCAAGGACAGCCACATTGTACTGGCACTCCAACCAGTAGGAACAAGTTAGCCTGATTGGCGATTGAACTCGCAACCTCCTGATTGGAAGACTCTCGCTTAGGCCTATCCGTTGGTTCACCCCGACCCTCCTCCGCCTTTTTGCCACATTTGTTTTTGTCTTTTTTTTCTTTGAAAACTAAAAATTAGGAAGGTTATTTAAGGGCCTTTTTGAACTCTTAACCATATTATTATAGTTTCAACATCAACTACACATCAAAGCAATTAAAAACAAAACACAGAGAGAGAAATACGAAAAGGCTTTTCTGACAAGTTATTTAAGATCTATCAAGATATCTTTATTTGTTTGATTGTTTTCCTCAGTAGCCCATTGTAGAAAATGTAGCATTTGTTCGAATCTTAAACTTTAAAGGCCCATATGTTTTTATTCGGTTAGTTCCAGCAGCTAGCTTTGAAGTGTCCTTTTCAATTGATTTTATTCCAGTTACCCCAAATGTAAGAGTGTGGCGATTTTAAAAAAAATGTTTGCGCTATTTTGTAAAAATCGATATAGAGACGTGTTTCATGTCCATGTACAAAACCATTTATGAAAATACGGCAGTTAGACAAACGATCTTCATTAACAATAAAGAGAGTTTTATAGTTGAGAGTTATTTGATCCTTCGGCGCATTGTCTACTTTTTGAGAGTGAAATAAAATTTCAGCAGAGCCTCCTGAAGTACAGACTGTGTCATTGAATCTAACAAACTTTGGCGTAAAATTATTTACAGTGATCTTTTTATATTAACATTAGTTGTACAACAAGGACAGAAGGACTTAACTTGAGTAGGCTACTTAACATCCCACATCAGATCTAGATAAATTATGTTGTGAACGGGCTCCGTGACTGACGTCTGACAATTTCATGTGCTGCGCACACGAGACAGTACAAGGAGACCTGGACTCTTGTCTCTGTCGGATAAAGTATACTCACAACGAACTAACGAGTAGCGTACGAATCAGAAAAATGAATTTTTGAACGATCGTTGCATTCGAATCGTGGACATCCTGATCTGGAGAACAACGCTCTACCACTTGAGCCAGTATGAGAAAGAGACAGAGAGATAGATTTTGTCGGTACAGATAATTTTGTTAGGCTTACCAGAGTTAGAGAGAGAGAGAGAGAGAGAGAGAGAGAGATAGAGAGAGAGAGAGAGAGAGATAGAGAGAGAGAGAGAGACAGAGGCATAAGAAGACAAAGAAATACAGAATAATGAAGACAACACAGACAGAACCTAAACTGCAGTGTCAGAGTCAGCCGGCGAAAGATCCGAACTTGATCCTAAAAGTCAACAAGCTCAACACGCTCTCAACCGACCAACGCTCTCCACTTGACAGTACACATAGACCCCACGCTCTTAAGTTACCAAGTACAAAGTTGGTCGTAGATTAACACGGTCGACTAACCTGGAAGTAGATGGGGCAACGTCAATATACATCCTTGTCTAACCATATCTTTTTTTTGCCTTAGTTAGCGCCTAATTTAACTACATGTATTTTCTTATTGAACCTATACTGGCGAAAGTGACTCCTTTGGAAGTAGAGGGGCAACGTCAATATACATCCTTGTCTAACCATATCTTTTTGGTTGCCTTAGTTAGCGTCTAAATATACTGTCTCTTTGTACTTAAAACCTCTAATAGCGTCGCGACTCCTTGTGAACTGGAGGCATCGTCGATTTACACTCCCGACTAACCACATCTTTTTCGTACCTTAGTCAGGCGTCTAAATCTACGTTCTCTTTGTACTTAGAACCTCTAGCTGCGATCGTGGTTCCTTGGGAACCGGGGGGTGCCGCAAATGAAGTGTGACGAAACTCGCTTAACTGGACACTTTGACCTGTGCGGTGTACTGCCGTTAGAGATCATGCGATCACGACGCCCTAAATGGAAACGAGGACGATAGGTAAGGAAATCTGCACCGTCCATCGTCCAATCATAAGTCTATACTAGACTTACGGAGCCAATGAATGATTGGAGAAGTTCAGGTTCATGCCTAATGGACGTGATTAGGTCATAGGCTAGAAGATGAGAAGTATCGCAAAGTCTCTTCATTGTAATGCCATTATTCCAAGCACGCAGTCGGAAGGGCGGTCTAAGACAAATTTATGCAAGTTTTGATAACAGTGGGGAAAATCTCGATTAAAATAGGGGGAAAAGACACGGTAAAGGGAATGGAAAGTGACTCAATAAAGCATACAGAAAAGAATAGGAAAGGATAGACATATTGTCGGTTGTGTGTGGGGTACACATAGAAGGGAACTTTGAGGTGGGAAGTTAAAAAAAGGGGGGAGGGGGTAAATTTGACTTTGAGTTTATTGTTTGGTGTCCAACGCAAGCAGCATATAAACTATGTTGTGGACGAGGCCCAAGACTAACGGCTGACAATTTTACGTGATGCCACATAGACAGTGCGGGGGTACCATGACTCCTGTCTCAGCCGGTCACATTATACAACCAGTAGGTGACAAAATTGGTGATTTTTTAGCTATCGTGTGTTTCGAACAAGGGACTTCCCGATTGGGAGACCAACGCTCGACCACTTGGACCCCCACTTACACAGAGAGAGAGAGAGAGAGAGAGAGAGAGAGAGAGAGAGAGAGAGGGAAAGAGGTAAAGAAAGAAAACATGGAGATAGAGACATAGTTAGATATGGGAGAGATAAAATTTTGTTCCAATTCCTAACTATCAGTATTTTATTGGTTTTAAAATAATGACAGCACGAATTAAGTAATGTCGATATTTTCATGTCACATACATTCTATCTATCAGTTAAGCTATAACCTTATAAAACTCATATCTGATGTAAAAATCATAAAACTTACACAACCCTCCTTTTATAATTCATTCTAAACCAATGAACCGTGACATGCTAAGTCATTGCCAGTCACGCCCTCTAAGCGGTGTGCCAGATTTTTATAAATTCTAAAGCCGAAGAAATAATCGGTATTTTATTACAGCAAACCTAACATCGCCTAAGTCTTTATCATCGACAACGATTATTATTGTACCGGTAGCCATAAGAGGGCTAAGGGCTACCGAACCATAACATGTTTATGCAAAGTACACATATTTCTATGGCGTCATTTGAACCATTTCGAAAGTCTCTTTAACAAGCTTTGGGTAAATATATACAGATCACTTCACAGTGTGCATGATTTATTGATTGGTTTATCGGTGGGTTGATTTCATTGGATGTACGCTGTCAACCATAAATTTGACTCTTAATATCTTATTAAGGATTTTTTAAAAATATAAATTAGTTGTAAAGGAAAACGGGAATCCTAAAAAGGAATGTATAGAAATATAAAACTGTTTTAAACAATGTGTAATTGAAAAACATCATTACTATAGGAGAGTAACGTAACATAGAAAAAAAAGTTTATATTTTGTTAGTTCACATTTGAATTTTGCTCGAAAAAATGTCATTCAATCCATTACTCAAAGCTACGTAACATATACCACTAACAAAATAGTTAAAAATTTTTACGTGCATTGAATTTTGCGGATTCATTCCTATACACCGACAGGTTAAAAAGTTTCATTGCATTTTGAAACGGAATGATGCCGAAATCCATAAGATAAAACACATTCATTTTGTATTTGGGCAACAACTTAAGTTAACCTTTTTGCGAAGCTTACATCTGCCTGGTAGTACATAAGGAACAATAGTACTTTAGGTAGCGCGCCCTGGAAAGGTTATTTAGTAGTATTCATCATGTTTGTTTTTTTTGTTGGTTTATTCTCAACAGATAGGCTTTCTTCTGGACTGATACCTAGACCAGCCTAAAGTCTGAACAATTTACTGGATACCACACAGACACAAAGCGGGGTACCTGGACACCTGTCTCAGCCGGTAGAATTATACTGACACCGATCCAACCAGTAGGAGACGAAATCGGACAATTAAATAACTATTTTTGATCGATCGTGGGGTTATAAAGGATACACGCTTTGTTATTTGTAACATATTTTAGTTGGCTATTAGTTTTAACTCGAACAATGTTCGTTCTCTTTTTGCTATAATTATTGTACCCAAGCATTAGTACTTATTCTGAACCTTTGTGATAGATCAATATTATTGTTTAATAGGATCAATGTGTTTGAAATATCACTGTAACTAAAATTTTAATAACATGTGTTTATAATTATAACAATTATTTAGGAACAACGTTGGCACCCTTTTATACTATGTCCATGCAAATTCAATTAAATAATGTATGTGTGTAAAATGCTTCTACATGACTATATCTTTATTGAACACGAAATGTAAGGTGTGCAGATTCATGAAAAAAGAGACGCTAACATAATAACACAATTTTTCAATGCGCACAAAAAGTTAGTGTGCAATTTGATTGTAAATACAGAACTAAATAAAGGTACATTAATGTCCAATCAATTTACCAGCCTGTGTCAATTAATGACAATGGACTTGTTACGTCAAGAAGCCATGAAAATCCGAACTTTAATACCGCTTGCCTTCTCATAACACAGTCGGTGTTTCGACAAGCGCTAACTATTTTGTTTTATCGGTGTAGGGATATTTAATACAGACTTTGAGATTCCCACGACGATGGCGGATTACATAATCTCGCCCTGTATGCATGGAGATTTCTGATCGCTCATTGGTCTCGTGGGACAAGGGGGCGCTGTGGTACTGGGGTAGAACATCGGCTTCCAACACAAAAGGTCCAAGTTCGAGCCCTGGCGATGTCGCTCCCTACTGGTTGGGTCGGTGTCAGTTTAATGTGACTGGCTGAGACAGGAGTCATGGTATCCACACCCTGTCTCGCGTGTGGCAGCACATAAAATTGCCAGACGTCAGTCTTGGGGCCCGTCCACAATATAGCCTATATAGTGATGATGTTGGACATTAAACCAACTAAACAACAACTCAACAACAGTCTCGTCGGAACCCTTACTTATCGTCTTCATTTCGCTAGGGACCCGTCATTGCAAGACCTCTTCTAATTATTCTGCCTACACCACAGGATATGAAGTTTCGCAGAAGCACAACCACGATATAAAAGACATTAAAATGTACATGTGCAAGATCGACAAAATAATCTTTTCCTTTCATTGACAACAAGCTTAAAACGCGTTCAAATTGATATTAAATTTTCCCTAACCCATACTAAAAAGTTCGACGCGCATGAGAAAAATTCCTACCCTATTCCTGTTCCATCAATTTACTATGCTCTACTAAGTTTCCCCAAACTCGCCGCCATATTATTGCACCAAGCAAGCACTTTTTTCGGAAAGAAAATGGATGCTCTTTGTACACTTCCGAAGGGCTTTTTGTGCTTCTACGAAACTTCATATCCTGTTGTCTACACGAAAACAAAGACACGCGATAAAACCCTGACATAGGCTCAGTGTAGAGGTTATCTTTATAAGTGGCGGAGGATTTGGTGGTGATGTGGGGAGGTGTGCATATATATCTTGTCTATATCTATATCTCTTTTAGGATAGAGAGTTACAACAAACCTACACAATCAATTGTTGAGAACGCCATATATGATCCCTTAGGAAAACATGCGAGACATGAAACTCACAGAACATGTTGGTATGTTTAACCTTTTTAGCACTTCCCTATCTATTAAATCATACCCAATGGACCGATATATTGGCCCTAAAGTTTTAAAAGGGTTAAAGACAATGGAGCGTAAGTACAACGTCACGCTAGCTGACACCTCTTCGTAAGAATAATTATAAGAATAAGAACACTTAACGGTTTTACATCTCCTAGACTCTACTGTGGGTCCTATACGGCGATCCCAACAACTCGTTGTGTAGGTTTATTTTACACCTGTATCTGAAAGAGATCCAGATATAGACCATATAGTTATGGGCACATTGTCCGAACTTTCGTCAACAAACAACACCCAAGAGTCAGTGTATGGACTTCAATTTCCGGTATGCGCGGAACACCGATGCGCACTTTGACCAAATGAAGAGCTTGTTTCCCTTTTATAACAAACGGCTTCACTAGGGCGCGGATATCAAACAAACCACGGGGGTACGTTCAATAGAATCAACACTTTGCTCGCCACTGTTTTAAAGAGACCAAATTCTGTGTAAAAAGGACCAGATTTATATAGGTTGAATGGTTAGGTCCTTCATAAAGAAATATTGCAGTATACGGAATATTTTCTGCTGTATCTTGAATATGAATGTTGAACAACTTGAATAGAGGACGTTTCTGTATGCTTATCTGAATTTTACGAGGAATTGCTCAAAATCTAAACTTCCTCGAAAAGCAAAGGGATTTCCCGCTAGCTTTAAAAAAACAAAAACAAATAATATAAACACCTAGCCATTTTAGAACCATGCGGCCCTTAGGCATATGTAGTTTTCTAGTAAATCCCGTTTGGTTGCGCCCGGTTTTTCTTATTAGTGATGGATTCTGATCATTTTTGGATCTTATTTAATCCATATCTGTTAGGTTGGTACAAAAATAAAAATAAATAAGTTATAGATATCTAAACTTAATATAAAGCTTAAAACCACGTCCAGATCTACCACAAAGGGTATTTTGAGGTTAAAGCTTTGATCTTGTTTGAAAAAAAAACACAACAATAACGACGTAGCAGAGAGATCTGTGAGCTTTCCAACACGATATGGTCAAAACAACAATCCCAAAGCTCCTTTTGTATAACTATACCAATAACAAAGAGTGCTTTTAGAAAACAGCCTTGGAGCGATCCGAAGAGGGGAAGTGAACTGGCTCAAGTGGAAGACCGCTGGTCTCCCATTCAGGCAATTCCCTGTTCGAAACCCACAATAGGTAAAAAAAGAAATATTTGTCCGATTTCGTCCTCTACAGATTGAGTCGGTGTCAATATAATGTCAGTAAAATGTGACCGGCTGAGACAGGAGTCTTGGCATCCTCGCTCTGTCTCTGTGTAACAGCATATACAATTATCAGACGCTAGTCTTAGGACTCGTCAACAATATAACCTATAATTATGGTGCTGACGTTGGACAGCAACCACCTGGAACAAATCACTGAAACGATCCAACGTAACGTACTTAACCGATGTGCATGCAATTCTAAATACGCCAGCTCTAAGAAACCAACTGTACTTCGGAAGAAAAAAAAACAAAACAAAAAAAACAAAAACAAAAAACCAACTCTTGGGTCTAAGAACCTTAAACAAACTGACTTCCATCTCAAAGTTGCACGCAACAATAGCCTTGTTTCCAAATACCTACAACACAAAGTGAATAGACCTTTTTTATTTCATCGATAACTGCTTCAGTGACCAGTTTATAATCCAAACTATAGACCAAAAAATCAAGATCTTGGTGGATTCGATTCTGCCCAACCACAATGTCCAGAAGTGCGTGCAAATCTACCAGTTACGCCACGTATTCTTGATTTAAAAACAATGCGTTGATTTATCGCTATGCACCAGAGAACTCTAAAAAAATAAAGCTATGGTGCCGTTGTTTCAGTTTAATTAACTGATTAAGTATTGTGAACCGTTTTTTTATCGGATGAAGTCATCTTTAAGTAATAAGACCTTAAGCGTGTTTTACCGGCTTTTGATTTTTACGTTAAAAATTGATTGAAGTAAAATTTATAAAATATAACAATGAAAAACCCTGTGTTCAACCAGAAACTGGGGTGGTGGTGAATCATTCAAAACCGAAAAATCAACCATCCTTAGTTCCGACAAGGGAAGGCAGGCTAGCTCAGTCAGTAATGTTCTTGATGGACAAGTTGTTTGGTTTATTGCTTTACGTCCAATATCAGCCATATATAGGCTTCATTGTGGGCGGGTTACAAGGTTGACGTCTAACAATTTTAAATGCTGCCACACACATGTGACCGAGCGGTAGACCCTTAATTTGCCGAGAGAAAGTCCAAGCTTCAATCCTTAGCATTTATTCTCAGTATAGGATTCTTTGGCATGTTTTTTTTTGTTTGGTTTTTTTTTTTGGGCGGGTGGAGTTCAATTGGGATAGTTGCTTGACATCCAACATCAACACTTTAATTACATGCTTTATTGTGAACGGGTCTCAAGTTTAGCCTCTGACAAATTAACGTGCTGCCACACAGACACAGTGCAGGAATAGCTGCATTACCATGGGTCCTGTATCAGCCAGTCACATGATACCGACACTGACCTAACCAGTCAGTAACGAAATCTGCCAAATACATTTTTCACCGATGGTGAGTTTAGAACCGGTGATCTACCCCATGCTCTAACAACTGCGCCAGTCGCCTCCCAGTGTGATGGGAGAGGGCCAACAGCTAACCAGAGATTATTTCTTTCGGGCAGTATTTGAGCTAGAATTCATAAAAGTACGTAGTTCGACACTATGCACGCTTTACCAAACACGCAAACTATTCCTTACTTCGGATAACTTCAGCAAAGCCACTTGAAATATAAACTAATATCGCGTTTATTAAACAGAAAAAAAAAGAACAACAGCTTTTTTTCAGAATACACTGATGAATAACGATAACAAAGAGCGCTCTTTCAACACATTGTTTTTAACATGCGTGCGTGGCGTAATAATAACCATACACGCACTTCTCGGCATAGAGTTAAGGCTGAACCGAAAGCAACCCTTAGAGTCCTTTATTTATATGTTCATTAGTTGATTAATTGATTTTTTAACATGAAAAACAGTAATTAGACTTTATTATAGACGGGTCCCAAAACGAACGTCTAATAGTTTATGACACAGAGACAGTGTGGGAATAACAGGGTTCCTGTCTCAGACGTTCACATAACGACGCCGACCCAAGCAGTAGCGGACGAAATCCGACCAATAAATATCCCCGAACAAGGGTTTTGAACAGGGGCCCTTCTTTTTGAGAGACCAAAGCTCTACCTTTTGCTCCAATTCGCCCCTCTACAACTTGAACAAAGATACTTAAGAAGAAATAAATCGTGAACCTGCTTTGCCTTAATTCCTCAGTTGTACTGTATACCATGGCTGTTTCCGAAGTTTTTATTTATTTATTTTTGTTTTTTTTCTTCAAAATTTTCATTTTCTTTTTTTGTGAATTACAACAGTAACAGGATACATAGAGTAGACTGTTGTATATAGAATAGTCGTACCAAGGCCAAAATTTTTTGATAACAGTACCTTTTAAAAAGTTAATAATAATGAAAAAGATATGGAAGGAACACCAGTCTAAATAAATCAACAAACATTTTACACAACCACGCAACCAATAGTTATAAATAGATAAATGATTAAATTTAACTTAAAACTAACAAACAAGTTTAAAAAACAAAAACAACAACAAACAAACAAAAACAGTACAAAAATTGCAAATGACATCTACATATATAGCAATTTATAGTAGCATTTAAGCCGAACGTTATTATCGGGAAAAAATAATTTTTACATATTTTTTATAAATTGTGCGAGCGTCTTAGGCAGTTTAAAATTTTTTTTTATAAAGAATGTGAGTTACGGAACGTATCTAGAAGACATTAAGTTCATCAAGCTTAATATTCTAATTTTTAAAAGCGAACTTTTTAAGTGCCCAAACGGAATAAAAATTAATATTTAGGTCTACAAAAAGAATGACGTTGCTGCTTGTTGAACATTTCTATTGTGTTATAAAAACAATAATAGAATTGATTTGCGCAAAACATCATGCAACAACAAAAAACCACAAAAAAACAACAAAACCAAAAAAAAAAAGAAGAAAAACTTGACCTTTCATTTTTAAATTCACCCATCCATTCAACAAGCATATGCTTTGACAAAGTCATGTCGAATCGCAATCGTGAATTAATCTGCAATGCCAGGTTGAACTTTCCAGTTGAAAAAATCCTTCAGTCCATACTGGTTTTGAATTTATGCGGCACTTAATCGATCTATCGACCCAGTTATTGTATGGGGCTGTTTTCGTTATCGATCTGAAGTGATTGTATTGGGTGGGGAGTCTAGCGGCGCGGATCTAGCGTGAAGTGAAGACAAATTTTAATAGAGAAGGGACCGGGAATAGAAATAAATAAGGGGAGGGGTGGTTGTGGTGAGGGATGAGGTTGAGAGTTTATGTATGGTGGGGAGAGGGAGCGGGGCAGGGGGTAGAGAATGAGGTGTTTAAAGGAAAGAGTGAATGGGAAGCACCCTTAGAAAGAAAAGAGGGAAAAAAGAGGGGGCGGGGAACAAAGAGAAATGTGGAGAGAACGAGCGAGATAGGGAATATGCACACACGGATAGATAGATAGATAGATAGATAGATAGATAGATAGATAGATAGATAGATAGATAGATAGATAGATAGATAGATAGATAGATAGATAGAT
>RQTK01000505.1:237371-242371 GCA_003991915.1 Elysia chlorotica
CTCTCTCTCTCTCTCTCTCTCTTTCTCTTGTTCGTTCCATTTCTCTTTAGGTAATTTTCCCTTAATTTTGGTCGCTTTTGTTTCAACTAGACCTTATACAATTTTTACACCCTATAAAAGAAAGAGACCTTAACCACCTTTTTATCACAGGACCAATAACATCGAGCCCACACGAGCGTGTATATAGGCTATGATTGTTTTTATTGCAAGTGTAGGAGCCGCACACGTCAACATGAGTTATATGTTGACGGACAGGGAACTCAACAAGATTGGATTACTTGTTGTCTTGAGACATAATGACTGACACAATTGTAAAAGAATAAAGAGTAAAAATAAGATGATTGATATGAATCTTATTGAATTATTGGGTCTTCTTTTCTTGATGGAAAAAAATCAAGATATGATAGCGGTCTTGTTGACTACTGCCAACGCCCATTTGATTTTTTTTCTCTTTTTTTTGTGAGTGTTTCAAATGTATTTCTTTAATTCTGGCTGATGGATCCAAATTTTAGATCATTGATTGGCACTTCAATAAATTGCCATTTGTATAATGTGAAAAGGGCGAATGAGAAAGAGAGAGAGAGAGAGAGATAGAGAGAGAGAGATACAGAGAGGGAGAGAGGGAGAGAGAGAGAGAGAGAGAGAGATAGAAAGACAGAAAAGAGAGAGTAAGACAGAGAGACAGATAGAGAGAAAGATAGAGACAGGTATTAAATAAGACAATAAAGCAACAGAGAAACGAAACCCCTTTAACATGCTTGAAGAACCACATGCTAATTGCTATCGATTTCCGACGTCCATTAAAATAACATGCAATTTTCAAACCTTAGGAGCGCCCTAATAAAGAAAGAGACCTGCATTATCACCATGTTATTCCTCGAGGTATAACTCCAGTGTATTATTTAGGGACAAGTTCAAGTCTAACATATGTTAACTATAAAGAAACCGTGATTTGGCGTCCATGAGGCTGACGTAACAAGACTATTCTGCACAATGGACCAATAGAAGCGTTAATTAACCATGCCGAATACACAACGTGATTTTTATGATAACAGATTTATATTCTTAAAATTATAAGGGAATGAGAAGCGATTTAACTTTAAGGCAATATATTTTTCTCCCTACCATATTTAGGAAAATTTTAACTGATTTCCATTTTTTAAAATAATAGTATTTTTCATTATTCAAAGGGGGGAAAATCCGTTGGATAGATAACTGACAAAATTTATTTTAAAAAATGATAATAATTTTACCTAGCGCAAAGAATGAAATTTACATCTACAACAGCACAGTTACTGAAACAAAACCTGTGGCGTAAAAGTCATGTAATTTCAACCCTTTTAAATAGGGAAAAAAAAAACCAGAAATAACAACAAACAAACAAACAAAACACAAACAAATACAAAAACAAAAAAAACAAAAACAAACAAAAACAAAACAACCAAAAACCATAAACAACAAGGCATACAAAACATATCAAACAACAAAACACCGCCGATTCGTCGATACATTGTCTGTCTTAAAATGAAACAGGAAATATCTATAGAAGAAAACTAAGGGGGGAAATATTATGTAAAAAAGTTACTTAAAGAATAGGTTTGACATTGAAATTCTGCGCATCATGCTTAATATAAATGCGAATATTAGGTATGCTACGCATTGGACCAATAATTATATATTAGTATTAGGGTGAATCTAATGTAAATACGTATATAATAAAATTTATAGTACCGGGTAATGACTAATTAAAAACTTACCAGAAGTTGAACCTTCAATTTGTTTCAAATAATAAAAAATCCTTCTTCGGAAATAAAGGCACATATAATTATTTGGACTCAGCTAGAAGTTATAGATCTGGGATCTACCATTATTTTTAGGCGTAGATCTAGTTCGAAAAGTTAGGCGTCATGGATCGAAACACTTTAGACACGCCATAGCACGCCGTTCACCACTGCGATTGCCAGGCGAAAAAAGACAAATGATCTGTTATCGAACGCACCTCGGCAGGTTCCCCCCAACAGATAGCAGTTAACTCCCCTTATTCCGAACTAGCCGAACGACGTGACGGCGTGCCTAGCAACCATGGACGCCGCCTTTACTGGGTGGCGACAGAGAGGGAGAGAGGGGCAGAGAGAGGCGCCAGATCTATTGATACAATGACTCTGGGGACACGGTTCAATGCTGCTCGCTCGTCAGGCGTGACAAGAGCACTGACGATCAAGATCTCGATCGCTAAGATCGGCACTTTTGACCGTGGTTATTATCAAAACGACATTGTGAAGCCTCTAGATCTAGTCTTAGACATCTAGAGCGACTGAAATAATTGAGGACCCAATGTGTAAGTCTTGCAGTATTGAAAGCGGATGGTATAGACGGTACTAGGTTCTACATTCTAGGAGTAGTAAGAAGTAAGACTCGTCGTAAGCCTTTTTGTTGTATTTTCTTACGACATCTTGCAAACTTACCACACCGTTGTAGCCTACCTACGGCCCTAAAAGTGTAGATATAGAGCGATTGAAATAATTGAGGACCTTCTCTAAGGAGGTAGCGGGGACAGATTTAATGCTAAGGGTTTGGGAAGGGAGGCAATTGCCTACACTTTCTATATTTTAGGAGAAGTAAGTACAGTAACTTACAACTCTACAGTCCTTCTTATTCCAATGTCTTAAATCAAGTTGTGATGTTAACACAACGTTAGACTTAGGTTCCTAGATATAATGCGACTGGAATGATTGGAGAGCCAATAGGCAGATCTTGCAGAGGCTAGGGAAGACAGGTTGAAAACGGAGGGTTCGGGTCGGGTCTAGAATCTGCTTGACAAATCTTGTGGCTTGTGGGCTGACAGAGTGACAGGTCTAGGCTGTCCGGGCTTTGGAAACAGGACAAGTAACTTCTTTCTGGAGTTTCCCGTTTCTCGGGCGCATTGAAAGTGTTGCATACCAGAGGACAAAGCAGTTGACACAGTGCGAGTTGTCATCAGAGCAGAACGCCAGAATACAATGCACTTGTACATATCGATTATTTTCATTTGAATTGATTTATCGATTGATTGGTTCCGAGACGTGGGGCTACACTATAATTATCATACCAAGGAAGGACAACAGCCTCAACACTCGTGGATAATTGTTCGATTGTTTCACGCAATGATTGGGTGTTCATCCACTTTTAGTATCGATTGAAATCTCTGACTCATCAGACAGTGTCTATGTAGCAATATATGGCTCTTAATATGACTAACATCAGAGACTAAAGACTTAGTGAGACGTTTCATAGAAAAAATCCCACAGTGCTATTGATACGGGAAGCTAGCGTAACGTGGACGCATTCATTTCTTTATTGTAATAAAGGCGGTTGACCAATAATCAGACATAGCTTTGATTTAACTTTGAGCCCGCGTAGGCCTACCCATTCCATGTTTTGACAGAGGGTTTTAGATAGATCTATAAACGGAAAAAGGGTATTTTTTTATCGTTTTGCGTCACATTTTGTGATTTTACCGGCCGCACACTGCTGCCACTCGGGTTTAAAAAAGTTAACTTAGATTTAAAGAAAGAAAGGAAGAACCTTTTATTTATTCCCACACACATGGCAACATTTTCTCCGTGAAACTTCTTACTGTTTGAAACTCTGTTACATCCTCAACCCTTGGCGTAGGGAAACAAGGAATGTCAATTTAATATTTTTTTTTTTAATGAATTTTTGTATTCATTTATTCATCTAAGCATTTTGTTTCGAATAAGAGAAGGAGAAAGGGGGAGGGAAAAAGAGGAGGAGAGAGACATACAGAGAGAAAGGGGTGAGAGATAGATAGATAGATAGATAGATAGATAGAGAGAGAGAGAGAGAGAGAGAGAGAGAGAGAGAGAGAGGTAGGGAGATATTAATATGAACAGAGGCATACAAAGGGTTCCTAAAGATTAGAAAAAAAATAAAGATTATAATCTTTCACTACTTTTCGTTTTTTAAAGTTCCTTCAAATACCGCTTAAAAAGGAATCACCTAACAAAGTGTGTATCTATATTATCCCATTGTTTATTATTTCCTCCAAAATTTTGCTTAACCTCGAAACCTACAGAATCACCAGAGAGTATGTAGTATATATCACTCACACATTCATAAACATTTCATTTAACAAAGTATGGAGCTCTATTGTGTCATTTTTATCTGATTTGACTGAAGAGAAGAGACAGAGTACCCCTCAGATCAACATACATTAACTTACATGGTATACACCCCCCCTCCCCCACAGACACACACACATACAACGCATAACGCATTCAAAATAATTCATTTGACAAACTATGGAGTGCTGTTTCACCATTTTTTTCTGATACGACACGGAACGTTGAGGCTATCACATTGTTGCCAAATACCCTTGGGGCTCTAAGCCTTAAGCCTGACGTTTATCCACCAGTGTCAGTCTTTATCTCTCAGCATTGTTGTCCAAATTGTGCGTCGCTGTACAAGCAGGTTTCGCTCTATGTAAGAACGAAACTCTCACCCGCCTCGCTCTATCTCACTCTGTCTCTCTATCTCTTTCTCTCTCTCTCTCTATCTCTCTGTCTGTCTGTCTGTCTCTGTCTGTCTGTCTCTCTGTCTCTCTCTCTCTCTATCTCTTTCTATCTCTTTCTCTCTCTCTCTCTCTCTCTCTCTCTCACACACACACACAAACACACCTCTTCTCAAAATATCTCTTTTTTGTCTTTCTATATCTGTAGATCGAATTTGATTAAAAAAAAAAAATATTTCAAAAAGTTTAAAGACTCCAAAACATTTTACATGCTCAGTGTTTTCTCTTGACTGTTTTTTTTCTTCTTCTGAATTTTATTTGTCAGTTAAGCAAGGCTAATCTTGCAAAGAGAAAAAGCAATTAAATTAAATTTATAAAAAAAAAGCAGGCTGCAGATACTATTAGATTTAAGGGTCACCTAGACATCACTAATTACATCAGCGATGCGCGCGCATTAACAGGGTAAATAAAGCTGTGTAGGTTTTCCCCA
>RQTK01000505.1:244871-254123 GCA_003991915.1 Elysia chlorotica
CTTGCGCACCCAATTTGCTATGTTATACGAATTAACATTTCATTTTGACCTAAGTCTAGGTGTAACCAAGTGGGTACCAAATGGCATACCGATTTTTATTTACAGAACGCGACACCTAATGCTCTATTCAACTGAATCTTCCCTATTTTGGTCTCAGTAGTTTGGTTCTATGGTTTAATGGTTCTTATGGGTTCTATCCCTTCCAATTGCAGGCGCTTATAAAAAGCTTCTCATTCACCACTGTGTCAAAAGGATCTGTGTTTTATCTATGTATCGTGCGATAGCCATGCTTTTTTTTTATATCTTTCTGTGTGTTCTATAGAGTGGCAGATTATGTACAAAACAAATTTGAGATAGATCTATACTGTGTCTGTTTTTTTTTCTTCGTATTATAAGCTTAGATAACACACGAGTGCGCGCAAGAGGGAGCTAGATAGAGAAAGAGGAGGTTGAATAGTTGGATAAATAGATAGATAAATAGATATAGAGAGAGGGAGCTAGACAGAGAGATAGATAGAGAAAGGGGAGGTTGGATAGTTGGATAAATAGATAGATAAATAGATATATAGAGAGGGATATAAATAGAGAAATATGTGGAGAGAGAGGATGTTGGATAGTTAGATAAATAGATAAATAAATAGATAGGTATATAGAAGGAGATAGAAAATATATAGAAAGATCGAGAGAAAGAGAGAGAGAGAGAGAGAGAGAGAGAGAGAGAGGGAATGAGAGAGATTGATACAAAGTATTGAGACAATATAGACTAACACAAGTAGAGATTAGAGTTAGAGCAAAAGAAGGACATACATGAAGTAAAATACAAAGATGGATAGAGATCGAGGCAGGTAGCATAGCAACTAAAAAGACAAGTTAGTTGTTGTTCTCTGCATGCAAAATCAAGACCAAAATGAGACCCAAAACAGTAGCAAAAAGACGCCTTGCATCCAAGCAAAAAGGGCGATATTGAAAAAACAAAACTGCAACACTATTCATAGATTGTCTTTATTCATATTTATATTGGAATTTTTTTCGCATATTTTTCCCCATAACGTTTACACCTTTATCACAGCACAACACATTGTCACGAGACGGTATAATGATAACATATAGTCATAGTATTTACACAAAATAAAATTAGTTGTATACGTACATAAGTATTACTTTGCAATTGGCGAAAATCAATAGTTCAAATGACGAACATTCAATGAATTTTTGGAAGGAGAGCTACTGTGCGGGAAACCAACACGTTTCAATGTTTTTACCGACATAATTATTTTCATGATGGAAAGCAACATAGTTCAATATTGTAAAGCAACAGCCATGTTTCAATGTTCAAAAGAAAATGTTTCTATGTTCAAAAGCAACACGGTGCGATCGTCGTGATCCTGTATTGTTAAAAACAACAACAACAACAACAACAACAACAACAACAACAACAACAACAACAACAACAACAACAACAACAAGGGAGGTTGGATAGTTGGATAAATAGATAGATAAATAGATATATAGAGAGGGATATAAATAGAGAAATATGTGGAGAGAGAGGATGTTGGATAGTTAGATAAATAGATAAATAAATAGATAGGTAGATAGATAGATAGATAGATAGATAGATAGATAGATATAGAATAGATAGAAGATAGAGAAGAGAGAGAGAGAGAGAGAGAGAGAGAGAGAAGAGAGAGAGAGAGAGAGAGAGAGAGAGAGAGAGAGAGAGAGAGAGAGAGAGAGAGAGAGAGAAAGAGAGAGGGGTAGAAAGCATTAAGACAATATAGACTAACACAAACAGAGATAGAGTTAAACCAAAAGAAGGACAGACATGCAGTAAAAGACAAAGATAGATAGAGATCGAGGCAGATAGCATAGCAACTAAAAAGACAAGTTAGTTGTTGTACTCAGCATGCAAAATCAAAATGAAAATGACACTTAAAACAGTAGCAAAAAGACACCTTCCATCCAGGCAAAAGGTAGATATTGAAAAACAAAACTACACTATTCATAGATTGTCTTTATTCATATTTATATTGGAATTTTTTTTCGCATATTTTTCTCATAACGTTTACACTTTTATCACAGCACAACACAATGCCACGAGACGGTATAATGATAACATATAGTCATAATATTTACACACAATAAAATTAGTTGTATACGTACATAAGTATTACTTTGCAATTGGCGAAAATCATGAGGGTCAAAGGACGTACATTTAATGCCTTATTGGAAGGAGAGCTACTGTGCGGGAAACCAACACGTTTCAATGTTTATACCGACATAATTATGTTCATGATGGAAAGCAACATAATTCAATATTGTAAAGCAACAGCCATGTTTCAATGTTGAAAAGATTAATGTTTCAATGTTCAAAAGCAACACGGTGCGCACCTTTTGGTCCTGTATTGTACAAAAAAATCAACAACAACAACAACAACAACAACAACAACAACAACAACAACAACACAACAAAGCACATAATTCAGAGCATGCCCAATAAGTATTTTCATTTACTTTCTAGACTGAGATCACCTCTTTTGTTGGATTGGATATATATCTATGGCTAGTCATTTCATAAAAACATAGTAGATCATATTTTAAAACAAAGGCTGTTCCTAACTTTGTATATTCTAAAGAATTTAAAAGAGAACACGAAATAAGTTTTATTTGATGAAACTTCAATCTTTAAAGCGTGTTGTGTCCTTAAATAACAATACTACACAACTAATGCTAATAATAGAAAAAAAATATTGCTTTGGGTTCGTAACGTCCAACTTTAGCAGGTGCCAAGGGGAAAGAATCCGACTGTTTAGATCGAAAGTGAATGGTTTTCGCAGTTATGTACCTTAGATTGAAGTCAAAGACTCAGCTTTAACTTTTACTCGCTTCTGGACTAGTAGGTAATACAAGCTTTGCCGCACATACGTCAATGACAGATGATAAAATCATAACAATCATCCAAAGAGGTGTTTTTAATCGTTCATTGGCTCTCTAGAGTCTAAAAGAGGGGGGAGGCGGGGCGGTAGCCTCGGGATAGAACATCGGCTTCCGACGCAGGAGATCTGTGGTTCGATCCCTGACAATTTCGCCCCCTACTGGTTGGGTCGGTGTCATGGTAACCCTGCCCTGTCTCTTGTGTGGCAACAAATAAAAATGTCAGACGCCAGTCTTGGGGTCCGTCCACAATATAGCCTATAAAATTATAGTGCTGATGTTGGACCATAAAATCAACACAAACTCAAACTCTCTAGGTGTAGAATAGAGCTTAGATTAGACGTGGGTGCAGACCCCATTACCTAACGTCCTCGTTTCCGCCATAGGCTCCGTTTTCACAAGGCTTCTAATTCTAAGGAGTGTCACGTTTTTAGCCTGTGACAAAATATGACATGAAACTCTCAAACCGAACGAAAAATAATCATTATAGATGACATAAAGCACACCACAGAGATTTTTAAGCGATTCCATTCTTCGTTGCACATAACTCATTATTGTTATCTTTCTTTTAAGTGGAATAACCGTTGCTAAAAATCACATACCTTATTACACTACACCAGTGTACCTCCTGGGCCCTCTCGTCCGGCTGCCGGAAGGTCTAACACAAAATGACTAAAAAATAAAAGAAGAAAAAAACACCAACAAAACAAAACAAAACCAGTTATCGCAGAAAACGGTGAATCCCGTGTGTCGGGCGTCCATTTTTCGAACCGAGAGCATTAAAGTAAGAGGTGAGTTAATTTTACACACATCTCCCTCAAAAACGGACAGTTTTCTCCCACTAAATAGCCAATGGTGTTATTATGTTATTATACATTGTTTGATGTAGCCCGTTCAATAGCATTGTGATCTATAAGTTTTTCACTATTGCTGTTTGATATAGCCCATATACTTTACCGTGATCTTCGGTTATTTTAATAAAGTAAAATAGACCCCCTTCAGATGCTGCCCCCCCTCTCTCTCTCTCTCTCTCTCTCTCTCTCTCTCTCTTTCTCTCTCTCTCTCTTAGTGTGAGTCTCTCTCTATTTCTCTCTCTCTTTCTCTCTCTCTCTTTTTCTCTCTCTATCTGACTGTCTGTCTGTCTCTGTCTCTCTCTGTCTGTCTGTCTGTCTGTCTCTCTCTCTCTCCTTCTCTCTCTCCCTCTCTCTCTCGCTCGCTCTCTTCTAACTTTTAATATCTTTCATTGAAGGGCAAATAGAACAATAGATATGTCAGTCACCCCCAAACTTCACTCACCATGACACAGTTAAGTTCTAACCACATCACCACCAAATCCCAGAACGCTTATTTCGAATCCTAAAATCATGCAGTTATTAAAAGTGTCTTGAATTATCATGTTTCCTAACTTTGAATCAGGGTTACAATTTTTTTTAATTACAAGACATAAAAATTAACAAATTACTCAAAGAATAAATACAATTGGTATGATATCATATACAAAGGTAAACATGATTAAAGTTACCAATATCCGCTCTGATCGTTCTCATATAAACTTTACGTTAAATACAGTTTTATGATTAAATGTACTGGGCCTGTTAGAAATTATAAAAAAAAACAGGTTACATGTAAATGGTGAAAATAGATGGCTATAACACCCAACACTTCAAATCTATAATTAGCTTTAATAGAAAGGATGTGAGAGAGGGAGAGAAAAAGAGAGCGACACACACACACACACACTCAGAGACAGAGAAAGAAAGGTGGAGAGAAGAAAGAAAGAGAGACAAAATAGAATAGAGAGAGCGAGATAAAAGGGAAGAGAAAGATACTGTGCGCGATTGAATGAGAATGTAAGCGTGAGAGAGAGAGTATTGTTTTGTTTCTGCTGTTTTATCTTTTCCACATTGAATTATAAAAAAAATATTTTCGATCTTTAAATCTCTCTGTCTCTCTGTCTATCTGTCTATCTGTCTGTCTTTCTTTCTCTTTCCCTCTCTCTCTCACGCTTACATTCTCATTCAATCGCGCACAGTATCTTTCTCTTCCCTTTTATCTCGCTCTCTCTATTCTATTTTGTCTCTCTTTCTTTCTTCTCTCCACCTATGAAGTTGCAAAACAAAAACTCAGACATAAGGTTCCATGTAAGTGTAGTTTCAAAAACAAAATTAATCAATATACAAGTTACCATGTAGTTACAAAACGACATTCACATAATTATAAGGATCTGTGTACATGTTATCGCAAAAATAAAATCCTAATGCATTATAAAAAAAAAACAAGGAGATAAGTACATAGCCTTGGATAAGTTTTCTGTTCCTATGATTTCCTAAAGAATCATAAAGTTTATACGTCTCCGGCGGTTTTCTCTATCAAGGAACATATGAGTCACCAGCTGAGAATTGAACCTCAGCCCTCTTGCTTGTCATTTCAAAGCTCTATCCGATGAGCTCTATATGTCACGACTCCGGTGAGACCTCTTAAACAAAGTTCTGTTTATAGAATCTCAACTCTCCTGCTCTCTATTTCAGTGCTCCAGCTACTGAGTCATATGCCTCAACTCTAGTAAGACAGTGTATATGCACACATATATTAAGACATTGTACATGCACACATATTGCAATAGACAGAGCTAAGTTGTTCATTGTAAGCGTAGTATATTGCCATATTGATGGGCGAGATTTTGTGAAAAATTGAGGGAGTGTTTAACTTTTTTCAGACATTTAAGGAAGACCTGTTACAATACACAAAATGGGAGGAGATGAAAAGAAAAAAGAAGAGATAGAGAGACAGAGAAACAGATAGAGAATAGATATAGAGAGATAGACAATCAGAGAGATAGTGGGAGAAAAGACACAGAGAGAGACAGAGTGAGACAGAGAGAGACAGAGAATCAAAGAGATAGTGGGAGAAAGAAATAAGGTTTTGAAAGAGAGAAATGGATAGATTGAACAAAAATATAAAAATCAATATAAAGAGAGACAAAAAGATGGCATATGCATTTTAAAAAAGCAACAAAAGAGAGAAAACGAAATCAGGCCTTAAAAAAATGATAGAAGATTTACAAGCATACTTGTTACTACAGTGAAGGACTTGCAACAGATGCCCATATGAATTTACGAGATAGATGGTGAGGTATTGGTTGGTCATCTAAAAAAATTCCTTTGAAAAAAAAAATAAAGTTTACAAATGCCATCACTCACCATGGTTTTAAGCAACATGTAACCATGGTTTTAAGAAACATTTATGTAAAAAAATACAACAACAAGAACAACAAAAACACCCAAAACTTAAACAGGATTTGGTGATAATTCATTATTATCATCATCATCATCAAAATCATCATCATCATCATCTTAACATGTAGGAATAAGTATTTAAAATGCCACTGTTATCATGATTTAGAGCTTCATTAAACATGAAACCGATTAGTAAAGTAAAGTATTGGACAAAACGTGGTGTGGAACGAAGACAAACTGATCTGTAATAATGAAAAGATTGATGAAACAGAATAATCGCGCAGCTTTTAAAATATGAATAACCTTTCACACAGCAAGCCATATAATTTACGAAAACTTCACAAACATAACCAAACAAACAATGAGACAGTTCGTAAAAAATCTTCATGCATTTCGGCTTATGATGGGATATTTTTAACACTCACAAAAACCCACCCAGTTAAGAAACAAACAAAAATAACATCAAAAACAAAATATTGAACTAATATTTAAGTAGCAAAATCCACTCAAATTTAAACATAGCCTTACAGTTTTTTTAATTTTTAGTTTCACCATTATTTTTCACCTCAACTTTAAAACTTTCTTTGCCAATTAAAATTGATCTCTGAGAGGGTCATTATAATACTTTGAACGAATCAATGTTTGATCTGACTTAGAATGATGGTGAGGAAAAAGACAGAAGGCATAAGCTTTAAAAAATAGCATAAAAACAACCATGAATTAATGGATTTTAGGCTTTTTTTAAAGTAGCTTTAAGTTTACCTAGACATAGTCCATGAAAAAAAAATTTACAAAGGATCTTACTGATAAAGATAGGAGAGATCAACAATGTGCACAAAGATTTACTTAGTTTTAGGGAGACTTGTGTTTTTGTTGGTATAAGCCTTGCATATTAACATGCATGAGATAGAAACTGGAAGGAGCTCTTTGATTTGTGGCCTATACATTGTAGAGAATGGAAGAAAATGAAGGACTTCTCTTTGAATGTCAAGACGATTGTATTCTGTAAGTGAAAGGTTCAAATCCTACAAAGCATGATGATTTGTTGGCCATTTCCACATTTTATTTATAACCGATGCTAAGCACTATCTAGAACACCTGCTTTATAAAAACACTGCTTGTGTTATCATCTCGTAAATTTAGTCTCTTGTACAGGGTAGACTGAAAAATGTGTCTTTTGAATACATGAGAGTACCTAAATGGATTCGCCAAAAGTTTTCTCAGCACCACACTCTCTTCACATACCTTCAGATTAAAATATAGAAGAGACAGACCACTAGGATAGTTATGACTAGGCCTAGAGATTGTAGGTAGGCCTATATTGTAGCAATCAAGAGGATACTCAATTAGTTGCAAGGCAATTTGATGCAACTGCACCTACAAGTCGAGGGTTCTAATCCCAGAGAGACAATCTTTTTATGTCATGTTCACTAAAAAGCCTACTTCTAAGACTATGATGAAAAAAACAACTAAAAAAATTCAAGCTCTATTAATACTGACACAGTTTTAGGTACCCGATGGGTCTTTTTGTTCTCCCTTGAGTAGTAAGACAGATAAATCCCACAATATTGAAGCACTTGTGTCTATTTTCAATCAAAGCCTATTTCTAAGCAGTACTACAAATGGCTTTTAACTCTAGCTCTAAATAATTTATTCTTATAAGTTTCCCAAATTGTACAACCTCTAAATTGAATCTCTTTGGAAAGGCATGAACAAACCACCATTATTTCTGTTAACAACATATTGGTTTCAGCAACATAGATCTATTTCTCAGCACCACACAATCCACCTATCTGACGTGCATAATCAACATAATGATGTCTCTTTCAAGTGAATAATAATGTTACTTATAAATATACAAATTGAATAAGATGTATTTCTAAGTTACTATGAGTGCCCATTTTTCATTAAAAAAACTATGAAAGGAATGTGCGTAAAATTTTCTTGTTTTTTAGTTAAAAAATGAGATAAGAACACAAAAAAACAGTTTGTTCAGAGCGTATTGTCACCACAACACTCATACTGTTCTAAACAAAATTCCATGAATATAAATATACACAAGAATCATAATCTTGGAATTTTTTTCCTACAAAACTATTGTTTGACTTCAGAAAACGTATCCGTACGAGTTACAGATAAAATATCTATGAAATGTGATGCAGATGTTATGGGCCTACATATGGCTATCTCAATAATCTCTGTATATGGGACACTCATTTAATTCATTTCACAAACTTAAGATGTATACGTGTCACACAAATCCAATGTTTAGTTTGACATATTAACATAATTTTTTACATTATCATCAAATATTTACAAACAAAATCATAATCAATATAGACCCGTGGTTGTATTTTTTTTCTAAAATCAGTGCTGAAAATGAAACATTTCTTAAGACAACCAGTGAAAATAAAGGTGATATCAATAATAATAATAAAAAAATTGTTTAAACAAAACATGAAAATAACCACCATCATATTATATTTATTTCGATATTTCTGTCCCTTTACGAGTGCGCAACCGTCCAATGGCTGTCTCCGTTAGAGCCCATATAGCCTGCCCACTTCTGCTGGGAAAACGGGAGTACTGGCAGAATCTAAAAATGTCAAACAAAATAATGTTTTCACTGAGGTCACCAGCTCAATATTTAAAACAATAACAAGTAATTATTATCTATCTCGTTCTGTCTTCTAACTTTCTGTATTGCCCATTGCGGCGACCGCTACAGGCGAGTTTTACCAAATGGACCATGGTCAGTACGAGCAGGCCATCACGGAGCTTTGTCTCCGCCAGTCTGACCACAACCTACCAGAGGACGAGACCTATTCAAACTCTGACGAAGACTACAACCCGTTTGATGTCAATATGGGACAGATGACAGTCTACAGGTATCAATATGTGATTAATTTATTATAATAGCAATCGATTTAAACAACATCAACAGCGATAATAATGGAAACAATAACAATAATTGTGATGATGATGATGCTTATGCTGATGATGATGATAATAATGATAATAATAATAATAATAATAATAATAATAATAATAATAATAATAATAATAATAATAATAATAATAATAA
>RQTK01000505.1:264436-300413 GCA_003991915.1 Elysia chlorotica
GATAGATAGGTTGATAGATAGATAGATAGATAGATAGATAGATAGATAGATAGATAGATAGATAGATAGATAGATAGATAGATAGATAGATAGACAGATAGATAGATATAAAGAGAGAGAGAGAGAGAGAGAGAGAGAAATGGACAATACACATTGTGATGGAGTTTAGATGGAGGTGGAAATCAGGTAGATAAATAAATAATTAGCTATGATACGTTGAAAAGTTGGTAGGTAGGCCTAGGTTGTTTAGTAAGTAAGTAGGTAGCTATCTCTCTAGCTAGGTAGATAGTTAGACACATCGGTAACTCGGTAGATAGATAAATATAATTATAGTTAGATAGATAGGTAGGTAGGTATTAGGAGGCAGAGTCATGCCTCTCCTACCCCCCCTCCCCTTTTTTTACACACACACACACACACACACTCACACACAGACACAGACATTTTAGTAAACCTTGTACGTTGCAAAAATACGAGATTTTTTTTTTTACGATTTACATTTTCTGTAAAGAACCTAACAAAATGGCAAAATGGACGTGAAACGAAAACTCACCCTATCCATGAGTCCCTCCACTAGACTCTCCACCTCCAACTCCCACAGAGATCCGTTGTGCGTCTCTCCACCCGTGCCGAAAAGTAGTACCGAGACTTGACCCAGATGCGTAGTAATCTGCGGCGAGTAGTAGGACTCCCGGTTGTCAGGGACGCCGACCCACCGAATTACGCGGCCTGTCCTTCCGCTGATGAGAAGAACCCTTCCGGATAAGCGCTGAGGACTTCCTGACAGAGGCATAAACAGTGAGGTTATTTTAACACCTTTCTTTTTTTTTAATTTAAAGAAAATAAATTAAAATAGCCTTTAGGTGTATTGTATCCGGTAATGAAGAATCTCAGGAAATTAATTTACCCGTAATTGATATTCTATGTAATGTATGGCGAGAGTGTAGGCAAAGTCAAGTAGATAGGTTGATCGTAGAAAGAGAACGCAGGGAGAAAAAAGGGGGCGGGGCATAGATAGATAGATAGACAGAATGATATACAGACAGACAGACAAACAGGCAGATATGCAGGTGGATAAACGGATAGATCGACGAATATATAAATAGAAAGGGATATACATACACACAGAAAGACATACAAAGAGATAGAAGGACAGACAGACATGCAGATATGTAGATGAATACATTGATAGATAGATATAAAGATAATTCTTTATATAGATGTATAGGTAGATACATTAATAGAGATAAACAGATGGATAGATAGATAAACAGTTAGATAGAAAGCTATGTTGGATACGTCGTATGAAGGCAACGACTTTCTTCATTTTTGTCCATCTCTTTTATTTAATACTACAAACCTCTTTGCCTAAAACAAGACTTTACGGGCTAAGAGAAAAATCACGAGAAAAAGCAAGTTCTATTTTTATCTCTGAGTTACCGGCTTCCTGCAAGGGATCCCCTCCATGGACGGCCACAAGGTCAGCTACGTCGTCACCGTCAAGGTCGCGGATGTACTGGGGCGTGTAGAAGTTCATCACGGGGTTCACAGCCTCGGTCTTGCCCAGGGTCCAGAGTAGCTGCCCTTGCTTGCAGGACACGGCGAAGAATGTCTGGTGGAGGACGCAATAATAATAATAATAATAATAATTAAAAAATCAACACCAAACTAGGCCTACATGGTAATTATCTGCCCTTACCCCCGCCCTGCCGGCAGCCAGACAGTCCTTGACCCCGTCACGGTCAAGGTCGTACTGACAGTTGAGGCCGAAGACCTCATGCTGAGCGTAGAGCCGCCATAGCTCCTTGCCAGTGGCGCCCTCTAGCGCCAGGACGCCGCCAAAGCACGGGCGCCAGGACGCCGCCAAAGCACGGGCTCTGGCCCTCGAAGTACAGGTCGCAGACGATGTTCTTCACGCCGTAGCCGTCGGCACCTGGTCAGGGAGAGGGTGGAAGGCAGGGGGGGGGGGCGTTGGTTAGTAAGGTGAAAAAATCATTTTCTTTTCGACTTACGTGTTTGTCAGTAAGGGTTATATATTCCTCCCGCACAAAAGTTTACCCGCACTGTCCCTGACTGGCAGAACGTAAAATGTCAGACGTAAGTTTTAAAGCCAACCGATAATATAGCATAGGACATATAATGCTAACGACGGGCGCCTGGCAGCAACTAAACACAAGTTTTTTTTACACAAATGGGTAAAAAAAGTAGCATGTGAGATGTGGTTTCTCAGCATGGGATAAAGCACTAGAAAGGGTTTTGGCCTCACTCACGGAGGTAATACAATGTTATCAGGTCTTAGTCGTCAGCACCTTTGGTAGGGACAAAAAGGGAATCATTAGTGAAATTAAAAGTTTCATTTTCTTATGCCTTTACATGTGGCACACGATGACTTTAGGTTGTAGGTTGTAGCCGCCGGCACCTGGGCAGGGGGGGAGGGGAGTCATGGTATCCCTGCGCTGTCTTTTCTGTGACCCATCCACATGACAATATAGCCTAAAGTATTGGCGTTGGACTCTAAACACAAATATCTTTTCAACACGTTCGGGCGCATCATTGTTTTTGAACACACTATAAATAAAATTTAAAAAATCCACATTTGGACTTGAGGGTGATTTACACTGATTGATTTCTATAATGATCGATAGTTGCCGAAATGAGACGGGTTGGTGGCTGCAGGGTTAGTACGTTTGGTCTAGTCTCATCAAGACGATACGGTACTGAGTCCAGCGTGCGGGTTCAAATCCCATCTGTGACATTATTACTCGTGTCTTTTCGTCCTTCTCCTTTATCAATAATTATTATTTCTTTTTCAAAATCTCACATTTTTAGGTGACTTAAAGTGTCAGGAGTTAAGGGCCGAAACATTTCCAATGAAAAGGATGGAGGGGGGTGTCTTAAAACTCTCTGCTATCTAGCTCATCAATTAATTTCTACACACTTCCCTATCTATCACTTACATTCCCAGTTTTGATTTCGTCTTCTCTGGTACCTATCGTTCATTGACTGATTTCTACCAAAGTAAAGCAACGACTGATAGATTTTTTTGTTACATAAAATTAATATGTCTTGTTTTTGTTTTGTTAAATTTTTTTATGTACAATTCGAAGCTAAATAAAAGTTAAGGATTAAAAGAGACCCAGAACCCAATGCTAGAAAAAAAATCCCAGAAAATACCACAGTCACAATCTTTTTCAATCACAAGTTTAGTTTACCTGTCTGTCTGTCCGTTTGCCTGTCTGTCTCTCCCTCTGTCTGTCTGTCTGTCTGTCTGTCTGTCTGTCTCTCTCTCTCTCTCTCTCTCTCTCTCTCTCACTCTCATATCTCTATTTTAAAGGCGGAAACTTTAAAAGTGCAAACATGACACAGACATAATTATCCTATGGGGCATAAAGCAACATCGATTATTTAATTACCGACGTTTTCGTGAAGAAGAAACCCCCTCTACTCTGAAATACTACAAAAGCTGTAACGTTTTAAAGAAGCATGATACATTTCAGGAAATGATAGAGAGAGAAAGGAAGATAGATAGATAGATAGATAGATAGATAGATAGATAGATAGATAGATAGATAGATAGATAGATAGATAGATAGATAGATAGATAGATAGATAGATAGATAGATAGATAGATAGATAGATAGATAGATAGATATATAGATAGAGACTTAGATAGATACCTAGATACATAGACAGACAGATATTGTTAGAAAAAAAGAAGAGGTAACGAAAGATTAAAAGAGATAATAGTTATAGGTCTAGGATGAGGGTAAAAGGGGAAGGGGGAGCAAAGGAGGGAAGGTTTTTGGAAGAATTTAACACTATAGTATCAATGTCGTGAAATGTTGCTGATAGACTATAATTATCCAAGCCAAAAGTCCCTTGAGGATAAAATAAATAAGTTTATCTATCTCATTAACTCAGCGAAGGCACATTGCTTAAAGTCACGCACGCGGTGAAATAGACTTTTTTTTCAAATATAGAAAAATGAGATTTTTAAAGCTGCGAAATATTTTATTCCATCTTTATTTTTACAGGAGCTGTTGATTTTACGGAGAATCCCCCCAAAAATAGTGCGATTTCATGAGAAAAATAATGTGACTAAATTGAGTTAGAAATCGGGGAAAATAGATTAAGTCTCCACAGCTCCATACAAGAAGAGTTGTTTTTCTTCTCCGTTTTTCATCTTTCCTTCCATATATTCGACTTCCCAAACAAACCCCTACATGATAAGGAATTTTCCCTGTCTCCAGTTGGTGTTGACTTTGTTGATCAGCACGTCTCTGTCGCGTTACCATGGCAACAGTCATGCCTCAGGGGTAAGCCTTATTTCAGTACCCGTGTGTACTGCTTTCTTTCATTCCTACTATTCGTTTCGGCTAAATGTAATTCTACCCTTACTGTGGTACTAATTTAAAATAAACTATTTTGATTAAATTTTGTTAAGCAATTTGTTTTTGTTTACTTTAGTCAATTCGTGTACTGTTTTATTTCTTCATTACTTCCTTCCTTTCTTACTTTTATCCTTTATTTCTAAGAATTCATCCCGGCTAATAAATTATTCTTTTTAATTGAGTCCTTTTCATTCGTAACCAATAAAAACTTATTCATTTAGCAGACACGTATGGTAAAAAATGTTACAAGAGATAACGGGAATATTTAATTTAAATAAGGAAAGGTTACAGCATACATTTCTTGAAAAAGGATCTTAAAATATCTATCTTTACACGAATGTGCTTGCTTATCTCTCTGTCTCTCTCTCTCTCTCTCTCTCTCTCTGTCTCTCTCTCTCTCTCTTCTCTCTCTCCCTCTCTCTCTTTCTTTCTTTCTTTCTCTCTCTCTGTCTCTTTCTCTCTTTGGGTGTGTCTCTATTTCTCTTTTTTACGTATGCGTCTTTTCACTCACTTTCCGCACAATTCATATTTATATTTATCCCCCTTCTGTCTTCTTTCTTTCTGTACCCCTCTCAACTTTGTCCTCTCTATTCTTCCTTTACGTCTCATCAAGTTACATTTGTATCTCATTATCATTATATCCCTACTTCGCCAGGGGTTACAATTTGAAAGCAAGATAAATTTCATTCTCGATCGATCAACTATATCGGGAAGGCAACATCCCAAGAAAATTAGAGTTCATAGAATGTCACTGACACAATTTAATTCACATGTTCATTCACGTTATCGTAAAAATTGTCTTATGAGTTCCAATTTGATTTGTTTCCATATTGATTTTTTCCATGGACTCCAAATATTAATCAAGGGTAGAGATAGATTTTCAAATGGAGAAATACAACACGTGGAGTCCAGTTTTGACATTAAATTTTGAGGTTTGAGTTGATCATTTAACGCCTGAAGTCAACACTACATTGGTTATATTCTGGACGGGTCCCAATACTTAAGTCTGATAATTTTATGTGCTGTCACACAGAGAGAGAACGGGTATGCCTAGGCCGTGGCCTCAGCCGGTCACATTATACTGTCTGTCTGTCTGTCTGTCTGTCTGTCTGTCTATCTATCTGTCTGTCTGTCCTACCCCCCCCCACCCCAACCCCTTTACCGTTCTTTATCCTCCCACCATATCGCCTCTTCTTCCTCTCCATCTCTCTTCTCTCTCTCTCTCTCTCTCTCTCTCTCTCTCTCTTTTCTCTCTACCCTCCCCGGGCTGTAGCGACATATAAACAAGTTGTACATTCCAAATATGAAAATGGAAACATAAGAACAAAAACTATAAGTAACAAGGTAGAAGGAATCTTTTAAGTTCACAGGTTAAAATAGTTGAAGTATACAGCAGTTAATAATATAAAAAAAAAATAGAAACACGGAAGTTAGAAACCAAAACAAACCATTCCATCCTCATAGCTAAAAAGACTGCGAAACATCAGCTTTATATAATTGTGTCTTTTTCTTCTTGGACTATTATCTCATTTAGACTAACACTGAGTTGTACTTAAACTAGTTTGCAGAGGACAGATTAGATAACAACATTACTGCCTACTTCGCTCATCTGATGAGGGTTGGGGTTGGGTTGAGAAAAACAAAAAAACTAACAAAAACAAAATCGAGAACCCAAAAAAACAAACACATAAACAAACAAACAGAAAATACAAAAGTACGTCCCAATTACAAAACAACAACAACAACAACAACAACAACAACAACAACAACAACAACAACAACAACAACAACAATAACAACAAAAACACACAACACAAAAAAACAAAACAACCACGCACAATACTAAAACCAAGCCAAAAAGACGGGTGTATACGACCCTTAACATGTATATACCGCGCGGCAAATCTTTCTGACCGGGGATCGCGTGTTGCGCTGCCGTACTTTGAAACAGATCGGGGAAATCCACTGCCTTGTTGACATCGCACCGAGAAGATGAACGTCCGACTTGCGTGTGGATCTAGGTCTGTCCCAGATAGGCAAGCATGAGCAGGGGAAGATACTCAGTTTAGGGGTTCTTTTCTTTTCTTTTTTTTTTTTCTTTTTTTTATAGATAAAGCAATTCATTGTCTTTATGTTTGGATGCAAGCCATAGGTAATCTCAAAATAAACTCAGAAGAAACTGGAAGCAGAATTTCGTGGATAGTAAGCTTTAACAACAATAACAACTACAACAACAGCAACAACAACTACAAAAACTCCGTAAGCTAGAGTCATCTAGGAAAAGGATCAGTTCCTACTGTGACAGCTTTTCTTTGACTGAGAACACTACGTTGGTAGGGGCATAGTAGTTTATGCACCGCTTGTTTTCTACATGTATCGAACTAACTAAAAAAACGAGTGAAAATACAGGGATTAAAATTAAATAGTGACAAGAGCCTACAGATTTCTAAACGTAGGATCAGCTTGATGGCTAAATACTAACGATTAATATGGCGCGTATTCAAAGAAATGTGGTGTTCTAAGCGCCCATACAGTTGAGGAGAGAGATAAAGAGAGGCAGAGAGGTAAGTGAGAGAGAGAGAGAGATAGATAGATAGATATGCGGAAAATCAAGAGAGAAGTCTAGACCCCAGTATTATCTGGAGTACCACAGAGTACTGTGCTTGGACCACTCTTATTTCTGGTCTACGTCAATGACATGAATGAAAGAATATCTGCCGGAACAAAACTACAGTTCTTCGCCGATGACAGTCTCTTATACCGAACAATTCGAAACGAGGAGGACGTAAGTATAATGGCCCTTCAGAAAGATCTGGATAAATTTCACAAATGGGAGGATGAAAACAGTACGGAATTCCACACAAATAAATGTAAAATTCTAAAAATAACAAATAAGAAGAAAACCACTCCATCAATGTATCAAATCCACAACACCACCTTCGAAGAAGTGAAAAACGCCAAATATCTTGGAGTGACCACCATCAACATTAAACTGACCTGGAAAGACAATGTGACAAACATATGTGGCGAAGCAAACTCAACTCTAGCTTTTCTACAGAGAAATTTATAAGACGCCGACAGAGAAATAAGAATTAAATGCTATAAAAAAAAGTATTGGAATACAGCAGCGCAGTTTGTGACCCCCATCACAAGAATTTAATTAACGAAATAGAAAGAATACAGCTTTGAGCGTCAACATTTTTTAAACGAAATACCAACATAAAAACAACAAGTGAGTAGCCAACTGAACTAGAACTTTTACTGAGCAGGAGAAAAGATAAGAAATCGGTTATGTTCTTGAAAGGTCTAAATGGTCATGCGAAATTACCCCTGGATGGCATCAAACCAAATGAAAGGAAACCCTCGAAATTCACTTTACCCCAGTCAATAGTAGATCCACATTTACATTCATTTATTCCATTGGTGCTAAAACAATGGAACGGGCTCCCTAGTCCCATAAAGAACTCGAAAGACCTGGAGACTTTTAAAACTGTAAAAAAGATGAGGAAAGGAAGAAAAAGAAGAAGAAGGCAGACAGACAGACAGACAGACAGACAGACAGACAGAGAGCAACACAGTCCACTGTCAGTACGCGAGCTGCCTGTAAAGCTTAGAGAAAAACCTTTAGATCCCAACATTATTCAAGTACATGCGACAATCTCTCCGGGTTTTATTTTCTGAACACTACACAAAGGTGACCACATCCATAATTATGGAGATTCATCAAGTCGTCTGAAAAGAAGAACTGAATTACTTCAGTGCCACCAGAGAAGTGGAAAGCTAAAACAGCTTCGCCTTAAGAGTCAATTTAAAGACCGAGGGAAATTATTGGTATCTGTGGTGAGAGTGTTTTTTTTAAAGTAGAGGTGATGGAAGAGGTGGCTTGTAGATAGAGAGAGAGGTCTATATGGTGAGAGAAAACAGTAAACAGTCGGATGAGAATACATGCTGAGATAGAAGTTCTCCTCCACAAGCATGAAAGTCTAAACGGTATGTTTTGTATAACAATCATAATATACGTCGATGGACAAAGTACATCACCAAGAGTATTAGGATACCTACCAATTGAGATAAATATAATAAAGACATATAATTCTTTTAAAAGATCTAACGTTCATAGCCTTCCAATACTTGATTACTTGATTAAAAGTAATTTTAAATAGATTTGAAAAGCTGCTTTCACATAAATCCTTGCAACAAAGAAACCAGTATGAAACAAGGCTTTTCGCTAACTTTACAAATGAAATAATTATAAACGACGAAAACTAAAAAAAAAAAAAATAGGAAATAAAAACAACAACAACAATAACAACAACAACACCACCATCACCACCACCAACAACAACAACAACAACTACAACAACAACAACAACAACAACACCACCACCACCACCACCAACAACAACAACAACTACAATAATAATAATAATAATAATAATAATAATAATAATAATAATAATAATAATAATAATAATAATAATAATAATAATCATAATAGTGTGTGTGTGTGTGTGTGCAGATGATACCAAGCATGGGTGGAGGGATTCAGGGTATTCTTAATGAAAACCACCCTGTCTGGTGGCCTCAAGAGATTTATCAGTTTTCCCTCCATAGGTATCCTACTATTCCTAGTTCTTATTCTGTCTCGCGCTGTCCCTTGGTGTATGTCTTTGTCTCTCTGTGTCGCTGTCTGTCTGTCTTTCTACTTACCTATTATATCTATCCTGTCTTTTTCTATCTACCTTTTTACCTATCAATCGATCGATCTATCCATCTGACCGACTATCTATTCTACAGTGAAATAAATATCGCACGTATGTGATGCTGTTCAATAAAGCCTATACAGACCTGACATTGGACGTTAAGCTGGCTACCCAGCCCAAACCTATCTGGTGCTGTCTATCTATCTATGTACATATCTACCTCCCAAATTCATTTACTTCCTGTTTGCACGTCTTATTTTTCTTACCGGGATTATTCCCTTCCCCCCCCCCCCCCCCCCCCCTTCTCTCTCCCCCCCTCTCTCTCTCTCTCTCTCTCTCTCTCTCTCTCTCTCTCTCTCTCTTTCTCTCGTCATTCCTCTCTTTTTCTTTATCTCAACGATTAATTGAAGATACGATCAAAGCAAGATGACTACGGCACAGATCTCTAGATCCAACATGTCACATTTCAATTCCTGGCAAGTCGAGTTTGGACAGCACTGCCACAATGAAAGCAGCATTATATGTACCATTAATATTTCCATATTAAATTGCTTTAAAGTGTTTGGTAAAAAACGAGATGGGATAGAATCTTTACATCATTTCGACATTTACTGCACCTTTGTGTCTGCTTTAGCAGCTTCGCCTTTAACTGCTGGAAGCCTTGGAAGATGTCGAGCTATTAATAGAGATGCATCATACGGTGTGCACTTCGCAATGTACACTCTGGAAATTGTCAATAAATCTGAAGATCCCGCTATGTGCATACTTATGTCTGAAAAGTGATAGTTATATTGATAATATCTATTAAGTATTATTTGCACTAATGCCTGTCAACCGTCAGAATAATTTAAGCACAATTTCTCTTTCCCTGTGAATGACTTTGGTGAAAGTTTTTTTTACAGGCAAGGTGGGAGTGGCATGGCCAATTTATTTCAACGAGGGACGTTGTATTTGAGAAATAAATGGCTGCAAAAATAAAATAAGAAAAAAAAAGGGCCGTGATTTTATAAACGCAATAAACAGCCAAAGTAATACGTGTCAAGTTTTTCCAAGCTTGAAGTTGTGCTCGCTTATTAATAGATCGAAATGAAGAGTAGAGTTCTAAAAAATGTAACCAACAGTAGACCGGTAAGTGGGTTTTATAACTAAACAATACAAATTCAGAATGACATTAGCGAATAAATACGTAGAAAAAATGCCGTGCAAGCGAATTGAAGGCTAACAGAAAGTTTCAAGTCGACCGGAGCAGAAGATATAGAGCTAGAGGCCACACATTATTTTAAAACATGTGCATGACTATGCAGTTCATACATTGCATTCACTGGTTTTGTAAACCATAAAGGAGAAAACGATAAAAATGAGGAGAGTGGTGGAGGGGGGACAAACGGAGGAAAGCGATGGCCTATTACGTAAGTATGCCCCTCTGAGATGGAAAAAAAAGATGAAAAAGGAGAAAGGGGAAGAGAGGGAGATATATAAATAGAGAGAGAGAGAGAGAGAGAGAGAGAGAGAGAGAGAAGAGAGAGAAATAAAATTAATAACAATCTCTCCAGGTTTTATTTTTTGAGGACTCCCCTAAGGTGACCACATCCATATGGAGGCCCAATCAGATCTGTCTATAGAAGCGCTGAATTACTCCAGGGACACACCACAGAAGTGGGACAGCTAAAACAGCTTCGCCTTAAGAGCCAATTTTGGCGGAGGCGTATCGACCAGGCTAAATTAATGGTATGGGCGATGATGGTGTTTTTAGTAGACGTGGGGGAAGAGGTGGCTTGTAGAAAGAGGTGGTGGAATAGAAAGAGAGAGAAAAAGAGAGAGAGAGAGAGAGAGAGAGAGAGAGAGAGAGAGAGAGAGAGAGAGAGAGAGAGAGAGAGAGGGGGGGGTGGCAGATAGACAAATATATATATAGAGAGAGAAGGACATACAGATAGACAAACAGAGAGAGAGAGAGAAAGAAGAGAGAGAAATAGAATTAATAACAATCTCTCCAGGTTAAGAGAGAGAAAGAGAGAGAGAGAGAGAGAGAGAGAGAGAGAGAGAGAGAGCATAGTTGTCGGATAATGTTTGAGTAAGAAAAAATATAATGCTTAGAGATAGCCATCTGTATTATTGTTTGGAGATTGTTTTGGTGAATGAGGAAAAAAATTGGTGGCAAAAGGAGAGAGTGAAGAAGACAAACAGAGAGAGAGGGGCGGGGAAACAGAGAGAGAAAGCCACACTGACAGAGACCGAGAAAGGAAAAAAGAGAGATGGGGAGAGAAAGAAAAAATGATAGACAGACAAATGCACACTAACAGTTAGAGACATACAGACAGACAGACAGGCACAAACGGAATGTGTCAATCAACACATTATAAAAAAATTTTAGCTGCATATTCGTTTTAATTGACAGATCTAGTCAGAAAACGACACAAGTCGGATCTAATGCTACGAGAAAACGAATTACATTAATAGCTTAGTAGCCATTGGTATTTTTGTTAGTTTTGGTCTTTAAAGATGGTTTAGATATAAAACCCTATACCTCAGAGTAAATTTTCGCCAGGACTCTTAAATGTGGTTGTTTTAAAAAGTAACTAGGTAAGAGGTTTATTGCAAGTATTTTTTTATGGTGGCAGCCCAAGAATAAACTGATGCTCCAAGAAGAGGAACTATATAGACAGCTCGACTGATTTTGTCTAGTGCTATTCTTGGTCCTAAAAGATGGTAGCGTAAGAGAGACTTATTCAAAATAAAAGGAACTGTCTGGATGTGAACTAGACCCTAGGGTATGAGGAATGATTTAAGCCTGGACCCTCAAAGATGGTTGATGAAGAAGAAACTGATGGGAGTTTTTGTTTGTCTGGATTTCCAGAGATGGCATTTCAAAGAGGAACAAATGTTACGAGAAAAAGAACTGTTTAGATATTAAGTTCTGAACCTCAGGGAAAAGGCAAAGGCAAAGGTAAAGACAAATGTAAATTTATTCCTCCAGTTTAGAATTTGTATATGGGCATGGCCAACATAAATGGATTAATTTTACATATAAATCGCATTAGGAAAAAAATTAATTAAATAGATGTATATTTTTAACATGCATGTACACAGATTAGATAGACAAGCACACCAAAAAAATTCTCAGGATCATTATCATCAAAGAGGTAAAGTATATGGTCAAAATTTGTTATCGTATTAACAATAAGTTACACAGATCATCCTGTAAATTTGATGTGAGATGTTCACTAGTTGTCAGTATAATACACCGCTCAGTCATAACGCTAGTTTATAACGGGAACAAATAAATACATTAGAATATTGTACTTTATCAAAATTATATGGTCATGTTTATTAGTAATTTATGTTATAATGGAAACTGTTAAGCGCATTGATCATGATCGTCCATGGAGGCGCATTATATATTAACTACAATGTATTATATTATTCATTATTAAGTATGGCAGTTTCAGGATACATCACCTGTTTTTACTAATCACTGTTTCGATTTGCCCTAACTAAGCAGAATCTATAGTTTACAACAGCAGGCACTTTATTGACGGCGACCAAACACATTATCTCTTATTTTCTGACCCATTTGCTTTGGCTATAACTGCTTTGGTTTGCTCTAACTAAACAATGAATATGTTATAACGACACAATGTAGCTGACCCTTTTCTCTAAAAAAAAAAAAAAAAAAACCCACAAAAAACAACCCCGTAAACAACAAAATCACGTGATAGTTGTACTTTAAAAAAAAACAATCTGCTGATTGGGCTAGAGCATAAACCTATTTTTAATAAATTATACCTTTTTGTAAGAGCCGGTTTAGAAGCATCACGTGACTTTTGTGAGAAAGAGGTCGTGCCATTTCTATGGCGTCTACCGTGCAAGGATTACTAGCGATGGATCGTTAGTGGAACGTCGCAGTAGCCCACTATCGTCGTTGACTTTATTATTCTTATATATTAAGATGAATGGAAGCTTATAACAACGTTGTACTTACGACGCAAATACTAAGGCATATGTATTCTTATATATAATTGACAGTCGAGTGTGTCCATTACTCAGCTATGGTTTGTGAAAATTAAACAGCTATAATTGTTCTCAATAAAGCATGTATGTAGGCAAGGTAAAGAGAAATAATGAAAATGTGATGAGAGAGAAAGAAGACTGGGGGACAAAGACACAGAGAAGACAGACAGACAGAGAGAGAGAGAAACAGAAGGGAAAAGACAGAAAGAGAGAAAGAGAAAGGAGAGAGACAGAGGGAGAGTGAGAGAGAGAAAGACAGAGGGTGTTAAGAAAGAAAGAGAGAGAGAGAGAGGAGAGAGACAGAGGGAGAAGAGACAAAGACAGAGAGGGAGAGACAGGGAGAGAAGAGAGAAAGACAGAGGGAGAGACAGAGAGAGAAGAGAGAAAGACAGAGAGCGAGATGCAAAGTGTTATAATTAAAAATTTGCGTTGCCATTTAATCTGTGAACTTCACCAGCTATCAGTATCTATAGACCTTTCAGCGGTTACGCAAGGTTACATCAGGAACTGTTGACAATGGCAGAATCATAACACAATACATGTACTCCTTGTTACTATCACTGCTTCTATTTACTAAACTTAAACAATGAATATTTTATGGCGAGATAATTATATCCTGCCTGACATTATTGCACACGCCTCTGACAATAAGATATAATTTTTATCATTTTTTATTTGTCGAGTGTATTAATTATTCAGCTAGCTATGGTTTGTCAATAATGCACCAGGGATATAGAAAAGGGGTATAGACACATGCGAGAGAGAGAGAGAGAGAGAGAGAGAGAGAGAGAGAGACAGAGACAGAGAGAGAGAGAGAGAGAAAGAGATAGATATATAGATAGATAGAGAGATAGATAGATAGATAGATAGATAGATAGATAGATAGATAGATAGATAGATAGATAGATAGATAGATAGATAGATAGATAGATAGATAGATAGATAGATAGATAGATAGATAGATAGATAGATAGATGGATAGAGAAATTGGGAGTGTGAGAATGAAACAGATAGATAGAGATAGAGAGTGGGTGTGTGTGTGAGAAAAGAGAGATAGAGAGAGATTGGGGGGGGGGAGGAGGGAGGAAAGACAGATTTATGTATTAAATGGTTTGACATAATTATATGTTCTTTAACTTAAGCTTCACTTTTTTTGCTTTAACTAAACAATGAATATTTAATTCTAATTTTAATTGAAGAGAGAGAGATAGATAGAGAGAGAGGGAGATATATATATATATAGAGAGAGAGAGAGAATTATTTCATCGGCGTTGTTCTCTAGTTGTCAGTGTCTAGATAGAGAGAGAGGGAGATATATATATATATAGAGAGAGAGAGAGAATTATTTCATCTGCGTTGTTCTCTAGTTGTCAGTGTCTATAGACCAATCAGTGGTTAATCAAGTTTACAACAGGATCTTTGGACAGTATTCGGACATAATGATTATCTATAATTTATCCCACTCGATTCCTTTGACTACCACTGCTGCGATCGGCTCTAACTAAACAATGAATATTTGATGGCGACATAATTATTTCTATCGATCCAGCCATCATTACACAAGGTGGTGTGTGGATTACAAACATTAGATCGCAGGTGCAACGTCGTAATGGCTTAAACCTTGTCGTAAGGCTCCTTATTTTTCTATACTAAGATGAGGCGTCAGTTAACCACACCGTTGTACTTACAAACGCAATAAGACACATTTATTCTTATATTTTATTGTCGGTCGAGGGTGCAGTTTGTCCAAAATATAAAGGAAAGATGGACTAACAAGAGAGAGAGAGAGAGAGAGAGAGAGACAGACAGAGAGAGAGACTGAGAAAGACATAGAGAGACAGATTGATAAACAGAGGGAGAAAGAGAGACATAGAGAAAGAGAAAGAGAGACAGAGAGAACAAGAAAGAGAGAGAAACAGACAGAGACAGATAGAGATAGTGAGAAAGATAGACAGAGAGAGAAAGAAGGAATTGAATATCAAATACATAATATGTAATTTTTTAAAGCCTGACTTTCAATTCATATTATTAATTTTAGTAACTGGTTTAACAATTGATTTGAGATTTTCATCAGCTGTCATTATCCAACCGCTCAGCGATTACTCAAGTTTAGTGGGGGCTAGGGGTAGAACATCGCCTTCCGACGCAAAAGGTCCCGAGTTCGAATCCTGGCTGTTGCGTTCCCTACTGGTTGGGTCGGTGTCAGTATAATGTGACTGGCTGAGATAGAAGTCATGGTATCCCCGCCCTGTCTCGTGTGTGGCAGCAAATAAAATTGTCAGACGTAGGTCTTGGGGCCCGTCCACAATATAGCCTATATAGTGCTCCTGTTGGGCGTTAAACCAACCAACCAACCAACTACTCAAGTTTAGAGCAGGACCTGTTGACTGTGTCAGGACACATTACCCTTTAGTTTTTCACAGCCGTTTGATTGGGCGATCTCTGCTTTGTTTTGCTCTAAGTAAACAATGAATGTTTTATGACGACACACTTGTATGTGTAGTGATAGAATCATTACACAAGTCCGTGAGATAGTTGTTCTTACATTTCATTGTCAGCCGAGAGCGATATTCACTCTACTATGGTGGTTTTTAATAAGCAGGGATGTGAGCAGGCGAAAGAGAGACAAAAGAGATAAGGGAAAGAAAGAAAATAAGAGAGAAAGATAGAGAAAGAGAGAAAAAAGGATAGAGAGTGAGAAATAATTAAAAAAAATGAGAGTAAGAGTGGAAAAAAGAGAGTGAGAAAGGGGGAGAGAGAAAGAGAGAGGTCGTAATAACGAGAGAACGACAGAAAGAGAGAGAGAGAGGGAGAGAGAGAGAGAGAGAGAGAGAGAGAGAGAGAGAGGAAAGGTGGATTCATGTATTAAATGGGTTGACTTTTGTTTTCAAGCTTCACCCGTTGTCAGTATCTATAGATCGTTCAGCGATCACACAATATTACAACAGGAACTTTTAACATTAGCAGAACATAATTACGGCGTATAATCGTTCACTTTTTCACGCGCTTGCTTTTGTTATCACCGCTTGGATTAGCGCTATAATTATAAATAATGAATATTTCATGGCTACATAATTCTATTGGGCCTGTCATCATACCACAATACCCTGGGATTAATAATAACAAGACGAAGTAATTTTGTTGTCATATTTTCTCTTTTAGCTGAGTTAATTAATCTTTATGCTACGGTGTGTGCTCACTATTGTTGGCAAGGGAAAGATAAACATGCCGATAAGCCCTAACTAAACATTGAATATTGTATGTCAACATAATTTCACTGAATTTGCCAATATTACGCAAGAAGGCTTGAGGATTTGTACTAACAAATGAGCTAAAATGAAGACACTTTTTATAGCAGCCGTTTACCATACTCCTTGTATTTTTATTATGTGTTGTGAAAGCTGAAAGCGTCATAATTATAAGGAATTAACTGGACTTCGCTGAAAAGTATTGCTGTTGAGTTGTTGTTGAGTTAGTTTAACGTCCAACATCAGCACTATATAGGCTATATTGTGGACGGGTCTCAAGACTGACGTCTGACAATTTTATGTGCTGCCGCAAACGAGACAGGGTGGGGATACCATGACTCTTGTCTCAGCCGCTCACATTAAACTGATACCAGTATGGAGGGCAATCGCCAGGGATCGAACCTGGACCTTTTGCGCCTGAAGGTGATGTGCTATCCCAGGGCCACCGCGCCTTACAAAAGTAATTACACGTTCATGAAAGAGTGTTTATAGCGACAGATCAAAGGATGGAGTAGCAGACATATCCAAAAGCAGGATACATGGTAAGGACTAGAAGATGTACCACAAACATATAAACCTTCACAGAGAGACGAGACGTTGTAGATATATAGTAACACAGGCAGTGGGCGCCGCAGTAAATGTTTCTATGAAAGACGCTGAATGTTGAGTAAGTGAATTAATGGGAAATTTATTAAGTCTTAGAGTGAGAGATTTCGAGTGGAGTTAATTAGACAGTGAGTGAGTAAGTGAGTGACTGAGTGTATGAGTAAATAAGTGAGTGAGCGCGTGATTGAGTGAGTGGGTGGGTGGATGAGTGAGTGAGTGAGCGAGTATGTGAGTAGTGAATGAATGAGTGAGTGAGATAAATGAATGGGTGGGTGAGTGAGTTAAAGAGTGAGTGAGAGAATGAGTGAGTGAGTTGGTGAACTAGTGAGTGAGCCGGCGGGTAAATCTTAGTAATAGTATTTAAGACAATACAAGCAGAAGTACATTTGTGAAACGTATAAAGTAATAATTATAAAATAAAAAGAATAAATAAAAGTATAACGCTAATAAGAACAAAGTATAAAGTGTAACGTAATAAGTATATAATATAAAGTTATGAGTACATTGGTGAAAACTAAAAAATATAAAGTAATAAGTACATCAGTAAAACGTATAAAGCAACAATGAGTAGATGAGCGAAAAGTCTAGAGTATAAAGCGTACTCACCCGTGCCGAAACCCAGTATAACATCCAGGACTCCGTCTCCGTTTACATCCACTAGCCGGAAAGCAGACTCAGTCAGCAGTTTGGGAAAACCCACAACCCAAACGTCCTCGACCTTCACCTGGTCGCAGCCAATCACATTCTCTTTCGCCTCCTTGCCTCCGCCCGCCAAGAATTTCCCGCCATTTTTGTCAGTGGCGCCCCCATTTCCCGCGCTTTCTATCCCGGCATGCCCCGCGCCCTGCTGGTGGCCATGTTTGTTCGCGGCGTAAACAATGGTCGCCATTATCCCACAGAGAACCGTCACCAGGGCGACGAAGTAGAAGATAGGCTTGCATAGGGCGCACAGTCTGCATTCTATAGTCCGGGTTTTGACGGAGGTCTTGTGGCCGGCTTTGGACCTGGGGTGCATCAAAGGTTTGGACGCCGAAATCTCCAGGTGAGGGTCCTGCACAAAGACCTCGTCTTCGTCAGATTCCTGCGCGTCATAACCGTTCTCCACAACTGGGACTTCCTCGTTGATGAACCCGTTCCTATGGCCTCTCCGCTTTTTGCTGAAGAACACTCTAGCGCTCGCCATGCTTGCTGCGTGAGGTTTTGATAGTTGACAAGCAGGTCTGAGTCCTGGAGCTATTGATATTTCACCAGGTCTGGAGCTATCGATAGCTGACCAGGCCTAAGTAATTGAGCTATCGATATCTGATCAGGCCTAAGTAATGGAACTATCGATATCTGACCAGGCCTAAGTAATAGAACTGTCGATATCTGACCAGGCCTAAGTAATGGAACTATCGATATCTGACCAGGCCTAAGTAATGGAAACTATCGATATCTGACCAGGCCTAAGTATTGAATCTATCGATTTTTTACCAGGCCTAAGTAATGGAGCTATTGAAAGTTCGCCATGCCAAATTTCTGGGGCTATCGATGTTTGACCTGATATTCTGCGCTGGAAGCTCAAACCAGTGTTGGTTTCATTGTTTGGAGACATTGGTGTGGCACATTTCACAATTTGAAGTGCCTTTCCGTGTTAAATTTTAGTAGAGTAGTAGACACACAAAGAATCTTGAATCTTGAATCGTTCATGGTTAGTCCATTTATATACAAAAAATGGCTTGAGTACTTAATGATAATCCGTTATTTTTTAAAAGGGTTTATAGCTTGTATTTTTCTGATCTGAAATGATAATTTTGATATTTTTATTTATGTTAAAATGTATTAAATAAATAGACACAAATACACAAATTGTACATGATTTTACAAGGGTTAAGAAGCTATAAATCCATACCTCTCTTGCCCCTATGGTTGCTGGTAATAAATTGTAAAATAATGATTCTTTATTCCCCATTTAGAGATGACTGGAGAGATTCTTGCGTTCATGTGCGTTAGGCTGAGAGAGAGAGAGAGAGAGAGAGAGAGAGAGAGAGAGAGAGAGGGGAGAGCGAACGAGAGAGAGAGAGAGAGGAAACGAGAGAGACAGAGAGGAGAGAAGAGCGAGTAGGGGGGAGACAGAGAGAGTGAGAGAGTAGGGGAGAGAGAAGGGACAGCGATAGATAAAGGTAGAGAAAAGCAGACAGAGAACAAAAAAGTTTTAGATAGAGAAAGAGCGAGAGGGGGAAAAAAGAGAGGATTTCTGTCAAAGATAGAGAAAGAGACGGAGAGTGGGAGAGGGAGTAAGGCATACGAAAATAACGCTAATTAATTAGTAGTGTTTTTTTCAGGTTAACAATGGGGCCAAACATTAATCAACCCTCACGAGTTTTCTCAATAATTTATTTATTTATTTTGCTAGTGCGGTTTCTCACGCCATGTATTATTTATCTCCCCTGAACAATCTTTGTGTTCGTATATCGATTTTCCCCATTCTTTTGTTCCTCTCTATGTCCCAAGATTACAAGCGTTCATCTCTCTCTCTCTCTCTCTCTCTCTCTCTCTCTCTCTCTCTCTCTCTCTCTCTCTCTCTCTCTCTCTCTGCATCTCTCTCTCTCTCTCTCTCTCTCTCTCTCTCTCTCTCTCTCTCTCTGCGTCTATCTCTCTCTTTCTTTCTGTGTAACCGATGTTTGTTAAAGACCTTTATATTAAGCTATTTTTTTTTTACCAATTGATGAGTTTTATTAACATCCCCCTTCAATCAACATGAAAACAAACACTTTTCTTTCTTTCTGCTTTAAGTTTGACACCATATGTAATTTCTTTTTAGATATTTTTTATCCAGATCTGTCTATAAACCATATGAAATTTTGTTTTCATTTTATTAAACTTTATTGCCAGTATAGTCATGTTAAAGACTTTTCCCATCTGTCTATCCAACTAGCACAATGTTTATCCATTGACGAGTGTTTGTCCGAAATTAAATCTAAGGTTCGACCGCTATGTGAATAAACATGTCTTTCCAAATACCTTCTAACTGTAGGCCTATATCCTTGGAAACTAGCCCTTCTTGATTAAAAACGAGTTACATCATTATGTCTATCTAAACACCCATTTGTCTATCCAAACACCCATTTGTCTATCCAAACACCCATTTGTCTATCCAAACACCCAATCTTTGCGTCGATCTCTATCTTTCTTTTTGTGCAACCGATGTTTGTTAAAGACCTTTATATTAAGCTATATTTTTTTTACCAAAGCATCCCCATTCAATCAGTATGAAAACAAACTCTTTTCTCTCTTTCTGTTTTTAGTTTTACACCATCTTTAATTTCTTTTTTTTTATATGTTTTCTACCCAGATCTGTCAATAAAATATTTTTCTCATTATATTAAAGTTTATCGCCAGTACTCATGTCTATTCAACTAGCACAATGTTTATCCATTGATGAGTATTTGTCCGCAATTAAATCTAAGGTTCAACAGCTATGTGAATAAACATGTCTTTCCAAATACCTTCTAACTGTAGGCCTATATCCTTGGAAACTAGCCCTTATTGATTAAAAACGAGTTACATCATTATGTCTATCTTAACACCCATCTGCCTATCTAAACACCCATCGAAACACCCAGTGTCTATCCAACCACCCAACTGCCTATCTAAACACCCAGTGTCTATCCAAACACCCATCTGCCTATCTAAACACCCATCAAAACACCCAGTGTCTATCCAAACACCCACTGTCTATCTTAACACCCACTGTCTTTCCATCTGGCTATAGCTACCTGTAATAAAGAAAAATAACGTGTGCAATATGTCCATATGAAAAGGAGTAGCTGTCCATGAGAAAGAATAAGAACCATATGTCTATCTAACACCCATCTGTCTATCCTAGGACGAATAAATGTCAATGATACAGAACAAAAATCATATATCCACCTCACAACCATCTATATATCCAAGGACTAATAGTAATAGCGGTCTATCTTGGACCAAATGATGTCAATAGTACAGAAAAAGTGTCATATGTTTTTCTAACACCCATCTGTCTATCCTAGGACAAATAGCTGTCCACGATACATTATATATGTCACATGTTTTTCTAACACCCATCTGCCTATCCTGGGACGAATAGCTGCCCATGATACATTATATATGTCACATGTTTTTCTAACACCCATCTGTCTATCCTAGGACAAATAGCTGTCCACGATACATTATATATGTCACATGTTTTCCTAACACCCATCTGTCTATCCTAGGACAAATAGCTGTCCACGATACATTATATATGTCACATGTTTTTCTAACACCCATCTGTCTATCCTAGGACAAATAGCTGTCCACGATACATTATATATGTCACATGTTTTCCTAACACCCATCTGTCTATCCTAGGACAAATAGCTGTCCACGATACATTATATATGTCACATGTTTTCCTAACACCCATCTGTCTATCCTAGGACAAATAGCTGTCCACGATACATTATATATGTCACATTTGTCCTAGGATAGACAGATGGGTGTTAGAAAAACATGTGATATATATAATGTATCATGGGCAGCTATTCGTCCCAGGATAGACAGATGGGTGTTAGACACACACACACACACACACATAAACATTTATCCGCTTTGCACTGTCTCTGACTTTCCCTCTCTACAATTCAAACTCTCGATATATATTTTTCTTTCTCTTGCTTCTTCCCTCTTAATAATTTCCTGTCTCTCTATCTCTTCCCTGTCTCACTTTCACGTTTTTATCCATCCAAGTCACCAAGTCTCTCTTTCTTTCTGCTTCCCTTTCTCTGCCTCTCTGTATTTTATCCAAAAAACATCTAAGGGGCCCATGTGCATGACCCACGTTTGCTAATCAACGATATCATTGAACTCTTGAGGTCCTCTCACAAGCTATACCTTTTTAGATGTTTCTCAGCATAACTCGAGAGAAAACTATTTTTAGTTCTCTGGATCAGAATCCAATACTTAAAAAAAGTGTTGGTCTCTTCAAAACGGGAAGATCTAAACATAATAATTGTCATTGATCGTTTTGAGGCATTTTAAATAAAAATTCCCGAAGAAACGAAAATTTTTAGACAACAGACGCCATTCATGCAGCGACCAAAGGTAAGCAATGGGACCTTTAATTTTCTGTCTGAATCGAAATTTTGCACTCTCTTTTAACAATACTAACAATGTTGTTCTATTTTCGGCAAACATGCACAACTTCCGGAGTGGTGTGTAAGATGTGTAAAATGTACAAGAACATCAACAATATTACTGTAAGATTATAATCTAGAACTAGATTAGATCTAGATATCTAGTAGAAACATCAATAAGCGCAATATGAGTAACCTACTTAATAGTAATTTATTTTTTATTAAAACTGTCATATTCAATTCATTATGGTCTCGTTCCACAGTTTTACACTTAAAATGTCATCAAATGATGCGTAGAAACTTTTCACCTCTGTAGAAAGAAGATTCAAAAGTCCGCCATTATCGTTACCACAAGTAGATTTTGTCAGTTCAAATTTAGAGTCGCTCAATCATTTAAAAGATCTAATTATCCAAAAATAAAAGTGTATGCACTCTATGTTCTCTTGTAAAGACCAATAAATTATAGGTCGCACAGACCAGCACAACTTACTTCCCTCCCTTGATGAGCTGCCTTAAACCTACAGCAGAGTTCATTCCTTCTAACCACGGTCCATAACTGTTGATGAATTCACAGTCCAAATACGACACACCTAGATAAACAGTAACACAATCCTAGTTGGCTGTATCACAATAACTGGAATGGAAATGATATCGATCTTTTTACATAGATAATAATATATTTTTATACCACTAAATGTTCCTCACAGATAATACAACTTATGCCAGGAACTTAGACCTACCCGCTGAAAGTTGTAGAACGCTATCTATGCAAAAAACAAGATTAAGATAACACTTGGTCAGTTGCTTGCTTGTTGGTTTCCTTGTTGCTTAGTACCAAATGTTAGCACTATATTGGCTCTGCAACACATAGATAATGCGGGAATACCATGACTCCTGTTGTCTCAGCCGGTGAAATTATACTGACACCATTCACGAAATCGGACAAAAAAAATAATATATTGATCTTGGGATTCAAACCAAGGACTTCCCGGGTGCGAGACCAACACTCTAAGACTTGTGGCAATTCGCTTCTCTGGTCAGTTGCTGTGTGATTGGAATCCCATACTGGACACACATTTGTTCTGTTGAGCGTGTGTCCAGCGTGTGTTTCGTGATTCCCTGAGGACTTCTTCTGGCTCCAGGATGGCGCTCTGTGTGAGGAGGAGTACAAAGGTAAATGATTATAGAGATGATTAGATATTGGAGGAAAAAAAAGAGAGAAGGACTGAGGGCGAGAGAAAGCGAGAAGGAGAGGAGAGAGAGAGAGAGAGAGAGAGAGAGAGAGAGAGAGAGAGAGAGAAAGAGATAGAAAGACACAAAGAGAGATGGGGGAGGGAGGGAGGAATGGTGCAGAAACAATAAAAGGCAGACAGTCAGACAGCCAAACTCACACTATTTTGCACTCTCTGGTAAAGCTCTGTAGTAATTTTAGGTCAACGATTTTTCAAAGTGGCACTTACACAGCGATGGGGATCTGAGGATGAGACTTGCGAAGACCAAGGACTTAGTTGGTCGCTTTTTACTATCATCCACCGACCCGACAAAAACAAGAAACAAGGGGACCTGAACAGGAGGGCGGATGTATCGATAGGCAACTCTGATTTCTTGAGTTGAGTTGGTTTCGTAACCTCCAACTTCAGCAGCACGTCTAACAATTGCACGTTCTATCAGACAGAGGCAGTGCGTATTGCCCTACAGCAGCCTAGCTCGCCTTCGTTTACCCCCCCCCCCCCGCCCGCTCCCTCTGGATAATATCCATAGTAAAAGTAACCGATTCTAGTGCTCATAGTTTGAAAACTATCACACCAAGTCCTCGAACCATAAGAATCGATTTTCAACAAAGCAGTATCGTTCCAGGTATTCTGAAAAAAATCAACCAGTACACACGATCAATGGATCAAGTGATCAATACATTTGTTTTTGTTTTTGTTTTGTTTTTATTAGGTGAAAATTGACACCGTCCTTTTATTCATAAACAAGGGAAAGTTTGGTTGGATATACATTACCAGCTACAACACTAAACTTGACATTGGCATGAAAGCATTTGTAAAAAAAAAAAGAAGAGAGAGAGAGAGAGAGAGAGAGAGAGAGAGGAGAAAGATAGATATGAGCATTAATAACCTCTACATGTTCTATCCCCCCTTTCCTCTCTCTCTCTCCTTCTCTCTCTCTCTCTCTCTCTCTCTCTCTTTCTCTCTCTCTCTCTCTCTCTCTCTCTCTCTCTCTCTTTCTCTCTCTCTCTCTCTCTTTCTCTCTCTCTATTTTAACCAAAGCACTGGACCAAAAGCGGGGCTCAAACCACGGACCTTTTGCGTTAAAAACCAATTTTCTACACCAGGGCTACCGCGCCCCACACGTATTTAAACATGACAGCTGCAGATGTGAGCGCTGAGCACAGTTAACGACTGGTATAAAATTCCTTATAACAACAACAACAACAACAACAACAACAACAACAACAACAACAACAACAACAACAACAACAACGACAACAATTAAGAAAAATAAATAAACACTTCGCATTTAATGAGCTTTAAAGTTTTTGTCTATTGTGGAATTGGGCAAAATAAAGAGTAAAAAAAATTCTATATATTTCAAGATATGCACATATGCGGAAAAAAAACAACAAAGCTTTTGTTATGTTCTCAGCCTAATAGCAATGATAGCATGCGCGTGGAGTACAAGGTTTGAGAAGGCCCGGTGGCTCAGTTGGGTAGTGCTCAGTAATGATGATAAAGAGTTCTTAGGTTTGAATCCTACTTATCCTGTATAACGACGACGAGACCTCAGAGAAAGAAAGAGAGAGAGCGCGGGAGAAAAAGACGAGGGAGCAAGTAGAAAGAAAGAAGGAAAGAGAGGACAGCGAGCTGGAGAAAAAGGGAGAGGGGGGGGGGGAAGAATCCATAAAAAGAAAGATAATTATAGAGAGTTAGATGAAGAGGGACATAGATACCCCTGGCCCATCTTTGACAGCATATACAATTTTTTTAAGCCTTCGCCTGTGCCCAATCGCTGATTATGGACATTTGGAAATCAATCAACCAACCAACCAACCAACCAACCAACGCTTCTTTCTTCATAAGCTCTACGAACGATACAATTTTCTTTCTTCTTTATTTGATTTCGTCCAAACGTATCTTTTAACTTGTTTGTAATTTTTCAACTATGTATTTTTGGATCTTCGCATCTGACGACCAAAAAAGCAAGTTTAGTGTCAATGTCCTCTTCACATTTTTTTTAATCTATTGACCAATCCTGTCTTTTCCGTTTCTTCCCAATGTCAGCCTCCACTGCTAAAGCTAATTTTATTCTAATAGTGTCGAGCCAACCAATAATTTCCGCATCGGACCTTTCTTCATTCGCGTCCTTAATGCGTCGTTAATTGGCTTTTCGCCGCTTATTGGGCAAATCACATCCCAAGAGAAAAGCTTTCACTTTATTATTCTGACAAGGCGTGGGTGAAAAATCAGCCAAAACCAGCAACACACACACACACACACACACAACACACACTAACACGTACGCACCCTTACGAAAAAAAAGAACAGTTCTGTGGAAAATCCCAAAGGACATTGTTATACTTAATTATTCATGCAACGTTCTGGTGAAAGATCAGTAAAAAACAAAAACAAAAACAAAAACATAGCAACAGCACAATTATAATAATTTTCATTTATAGAGTATGCGTGGGAGTTAAGTTGAGTCAACGTCAGCACAATTATAGGCTATATTGTGGACGAACTCCAAGACTAGCATCTGACAAACACGAGACAGTAGGTAGGTGTATCAAATTGACCAATGGCAAAAAATGTCGTTTTTCAAAATTTAGTTAAAGATTTTCAATAAGATGACATAGAAAGTGGCATTTATTAATGGGATTTCTAGATGGCAGATAGCAATGTGGAGTTGTTTATTTAATGTGACTCTGTCCTTATTTTCTCTGCAGTAGCCTACTCAATTATATACACGCACACGTAAATCACACACATACACGCACACGTAAATCACACACATACACGCACACGTAAATCACACACATACACACACACGTAAATCACACACATACACGCACACGTAAATCACACACATACACGCACACGTAAATCACACACATACACGCACACGTAAATCACACACATACACGCACACGTAAATCACACACATACACGCACACGTAAATCACACTCACACACACACACACACACATATACGTACACGCGATTCCCATGCGATGTCCTTAGTTCTATTTGAAACGTGAAAAGTTATTAAAACCACCATTTCAAACTCACAGGCAATAAAACATATACACACACACACACACACAGAGTCACACACACCGAGATGTGTAACACTAGCAAGAAGAAAATCAATATTCCTATTTGGCGGCACTGACTCCAGTCAATGTACATGATTGTACTGGTAAACCTTGTTTGGAATTAGACTCAGGGGAGGAGGGGGAGGGAGGGAGCAGCGCATCGAGATGACGTCATTGCATCAAACGCTGACGTTCGTGTGCTAACGGATTTTCCCTTTCCTTTCTTAACGATTTTTTTTTTGCACAGCTCAAAATAAAATATAATTATCGTTCGTGATGCAGTTCGGATTTCAGAAAACACTGGCGGGATTTTTTTTTTCCAACAGCTCACGTTTGCGTTTTTGAGATTCAGAAAACATTAACGTGATTTTTTTTTTTTTTTTTTTTTTTTTTTTTTTTTTTTCCAACAGCTCACGTTTGTACGCCAATTGAATCTCGTAAAAAGTATTTAATAAAATAAATTGCAAATTTTTTTTTTGTTAGAATCAATCAAAGCAGGAAAAAATTGACGGTATTTTTTACGGATCTTCGTATCGATGGCACGCTCACGCAGAAAACATGATTGATTTAAATCGATCGTCATGTTTTTGATATTGGAGGCCTTGTGATTCGAGCCATTGCGAAACGAAGACGACAGTTGGGGAAAATCCGCACCAGCGTCCAATCATAACTCATTCAAAATTTACGGAGCCAATGAGTGACCAGAAAATCTTATGCATAAGGGGCGTGATTACGTAATTCGTTATCGTTATTTAGATCGCAAAGCCTCTGTTGGCTCAACCAGAATTAGACAAGAATGGTACTAGGCAACCCATACTGCGAAATTGCAATAGGATATTGCTAATGAATATAATATATCCTTTCCGCATTCGAATTGCAGGATCCTGTGTGATATGAGCGCCTAACTAGAGAACTGCTAATGAAATCTTGTTACCGGGAATTCCTTGTTGTTGTTAATTATAATGAACGCGTTTCTATTCCTTATTGGAATAGCCAAGTCTGCGGTTGTAGAGTTTGGGTTCGTTGCTTAGCAGCCAACGTCAATGCCGTATAGGATATACTGTGAACAGGTCGCAAGACTAACGTCTCACAACGTTCTGTGCTGCCACACAGAGACAGTGCGAGGATACCATGACCCCTGTCTGAGTCGGTCATGGGGGGCGCGGTGGCCGAGGGGTGGCTTCCGAAAAGGTCCCGAGTTCGAATCCTGGCTGTTGCGTTGCCTACTGGTTGGGTCGTTTTCAGTATAATGTGAACGTCTGAGACAGGAGTCGTGGTACCCCCGCCCTATCTCGTGTGTGGCAGCACATGAAATTGTCAGACGTCCGTCTTGGGGCCTGTCCACAATATAGCCTATATAGTGCTTCTGTTGGACGTTAAACCAACCCAACAACAACAAATGAGTCGATCATGAGTACTCTGTACTTGCCTACAGAACACAAGGAAAATGTTACAAGTGCCCAAGGCGACCTCTTATTTGTCTTTGATCTTCGGTGGTCACACGGGCAGGTTTGACTAGTTTAGGTCCCTAAGATCGTAAGAACAACGTTGTGGTAAGCTTACGACTCATCGTAAGAATAAAATTAAGAAGGATTACGACGCGTCGTAAACTACTGCGGCGTTGTACTTACCACCTCTAGTGTCTAACGGACTTGACGATTTATCACATAGCTTATCTAATAATTATTATAAGAGCCAACTGCACAAACTTGAACATTTTAGCATAACCCATTGTTAGGATAGCTTTTCATGTGTTATATTTTGAATAGTGTTTTGTAAATGTCATTGTGCGTGTCTTTGAACCGGTTCTGTGTTTGTTGGTTTTTTGTGTATTCATGATCTGTGTTCATTGTGAGCTTTTGTCAGTAATGCGGTTTCTAGAAAGTTCGAATGTTACCTTTAAATAGAGAAGAGATTTGGGATCTCGGCACTTTTGGTCGGGTCCTGTTCTTGTGCGGTATGTAATGTTAGGTACGTTAACGTTTATGTTGTATTTGTAATAGATGTTATGGTAGAAGTATTTTTCGTATTTAAAATGCACTTTAATATCATTCTATTCTAATTAATAAACCTTTTTTTAATGCAGTCAATGTGTTTGTTTGCTCATTTGTTTATTCTCCGCTGAGCTATGTCCTAACATAACTGGAGGGGACACTAAAAAAAGGTAAATTTTATTTGAATACTAAAAACTAAATAGAAGAAATTAATAAGTAAAAGAATATTGACTCATGAAAATTTGATTATTTTTCTATTTTTACGACCATGTTCTAACGTGATTTTTGTCTTTGTCGAGTCTAATAGGTGCCTACGATGTTGTGTGTTATTTTGTCCTAGTATCACCTCGATAGTGAACAGTGAGTCTTCACGCCTGAGTAAGTTTTTTTTTTTTCTCCAACTGAAACAGGATTCGAAGTAAGTGCATTTTATTGTTGTTAAGTGTTTAATGTGGATACTATTGCTTATAGTATAGTTTTGCGATTTCGATTTGGTTGATTTTTTGCACCTTTGAAAGTCAGTTTTAAAGGTTGCTGTGGTCTGAATTTTGAGTTACGAGCTCGGTTCTTATTGGTGTTTTATGGAGGTCGTTGGTCTTTTATTCTGAGGTGACCAGTTGAATTTGAATTGTTGTGCCTTTGAAAGGTCGTTTATGGTACCCCCGCCCTATCTCGTGTGTGGCAGCACATGAAATTGTCAGACGTCCGTCTTGGGGCCTGTCCACAATATAGCCTATATAGTGCTTCTGTTGGACGTTAAACCAAGCCAACAACAACAACAACTGAGTTGGTCATAAGTACTCTGTACTTCCCTACAGAACACAAGGAAAGTGTTACCAGTGCCCAAAGCGACCACTTATTTTGTCTTTGATCGTCGGTGATCACACGTGCAGGTTTGACTAGTTTAGGCCCCTAAGATCGTAAGAACAACGTTGTAGTAAGCTTACGACTCATCGTAAGAATAAAATTAAGAAGGATTACGACGCGTCGTAAACTACGCGGCGTTGTACTTACCACCTCTAGTGTCTAACGGACTTGACGATTTATCACATAGCTTATCTAATAATTATTATAAGAGCCAACTGCGCAAACTTTAGCATTTTAGCGTAACCCATATTGTTTGGATTATTGTATAAATATGTTTATGAATAATTATGGTAATGAGTGAAATTTGTCGCCCAATCTTGAAATATATTACTTTGCAAGTGTAATGGATGGAAATAATTATAGCTGTGTTGTGTCGTAGGCGTAGGGCTTGGGTTGGGCTTGGGTTGGGCTTGGGTTGGTTTAACGTCTAACAGCGGCACTATATAGGCTTTATTGTGGACGGGCCCCAAGACGGACGTCTGACAATTTTATGTGCTACACGAGACAGAGCGGGGATACCATGACTCCTGTCTCAGCCGGTCACATTATACTGACACCGATCGTAGGCGTATAGACCACAGAACACATTTAAAATTTATCCATCCTCATGGGATATTTATCGCTATTGAATGAGAAACAAAACATTGCTGTTTGAAGAATCATTAGTGTTGATATTATTATTACTTTATGCTGTAGACACTTGCAACAGTTACAAAACATTAGAAACTTAAGCCAATAACTTTTTTTCACATTCACAAAGAAAGCCGGAAGTTGGCTAATAAATTAAACATTAATATATAGCCCGTTACATAATTATTGTCTGGAGTATTGTATGAACATGTTACTAAATAATTATATAATTCAGTGAAATTTGGCGCCCAAACTGGCGTGATATTACTTTGCAAGTTTAATGAGTATAGATAAAGTGAGGCTTTGTGTCGTATTCAAAGGACGAGGTTATTACATTGAACTATATTACAGTCTCATGGGTGGGACATCATGCAGAAAACACTGAAACTTTTTTTTAATCATCATGTGATTATTCAGGACCGCTTTGGGGGTGGGGGGGGGCAGGGGTAGAACATCGGCTTCCGACGCAAAAGGTCCCGAGTTCGAATCATGACGCTTTGTATCGTATTCAAAAATATACTGACGCTTTGTATCGTATTCAAAAATATACTGACGCTTTGTGTCGTATTCAAAAATATAGTGACGCTTTGTGTCGTATTCAAAAATATAGTGACGCTTTGTGTCGTATTAAAGAATATAGTGACGCTTTGTGTCGTATTAAAAAATATAGTGACTTTGAAACTTTGTGTCGTATTCAAAAATATAGTGACGCTTTGTGTCGTATTCAAAAATATAGTGACGCTTTGTGTCGTATTAAAAAATATAGTGACTTTGACACTTTGTGTCGTATTCAAAAATATAGTGACGCTTTGTGTCGTATTCAAAAATATAGTGACGCTTTGTGTCGTATTCAAAGGACGGGGTTAATACATTGAACTAAAGTACAGTCTCATGAGTGGACAGCATGCAGAAAACACTTAATCTATTTTTTATCATCATGTGATATTCAGGGCCATTGATTGATATACATAATGTTGTTGTGATTATTATGTTATAGCTATTTATTTACGCAGCAATCGCCTGCCGCAGTTACAAAACACCAGAAACCTTAGCGTACCAATAAATCCAATTCACCAAGCTAGCTCAAAGCTCACTGATGAAATAAACAATAATCTTAGCGCAGTCAGTGTTGTCTGCACCACTGTATGTTAATCAATAATTATGTAAATCAGTAAAATGTATCGCCCAACCTAGCATCACTTCTTACTTTGCAAGTGTAATGGATGTAAATTGTAGATAGCGACGCTATGTGTTGTATTTACAAGCTTGGCTCATTATTTGGACCCCCAGCCTAAAATATTCTAGTCTGGGATTAAATAGGCGGACAGAATACAGAATTCAGATTACAGGATACAAAAAAATGTTGATCTTTTTCATGGACAATTAAGGACTATTGATTGATAGCAAAAATGTTGCTTTCATTTTTATGTTATTACCATTAATATTTTTTTTACGCCACAGGCATTTTTCGCGGTTACAAAACAGCAAAAACGTAGACCAATAACTCTATTTAATATTCACAAAGAAAGCCCAAAGTTGGCTAATAAAAAATAATTTTTGCGCAGTCCATGAATATTGTCTGGAGTTTTGTATAAACAAGTTTTGGTATTGAGAGACGTTTGCTGGTACATGTATCACCATTAATGTTGTTTTTGTTAATATTGTTACTATTTTGTTTAGTGTTTTTGTTTATTTATTTATACTACGTTCAGTGTTGTTGTAATTATAAGTGTTATTACTATTTCCTAATGCAGCAGTCACTTCTAGCCGTTACAAAACACCAAAAACCTAAGCGTCCTAATAAATCAAATTCACCAAGCAAAGTTATAGCTTACTGGTGAAATAAACACTAATATTAGCACAGTTCATATTGTCTGGAGTTTTGTATAAACTTGTTTATGGAATATTATGTAAATCAGGAAAATTTGTCGCCCAATCTGGCATGGTATAACTTTGCAAGTGTAATGAATGTAAATGTATCGACGCTGTGTCGGATTTACACCACGGCTTCGTTATATTCAATTCCGGCCTAAAATATTCTAGTCTGGAATTAAACATAAGTGCAGTTTTAAAGGCGTACAGAATACAGAATTCAGAATACAAAATACATGTATATTAAAACTCAATTTACCCTCACGGGAAGGTTATAGTCATTACTTGAGTAACCGAATAACGTATAATGAATTATTGTGATATTAACACAAGCACACCTAATTATTAAGCTTCTGTTATGTTGCCAAAGCATAATTTTGTTGTTGTTCTTAGAGACCATTGTTTCAGCTTTAACTTATTTTTCAAAAATGTTGCTATGCTATATTTAATGTAGTATCCTTGACTGTATACGTATTTCTATAATTATTGTAGCTATTATTATAGTTATTATTAATTACTATTACTTTCCTGTTGTTATTTGTTAATATTAGCACTGATGTTACCTGGTAGGAAAGACATAAAACAGTGAAGTGCAATGTTTAAGAATAATAGGATTAAGATGAAAACATTCGGCTAAGAACCTAGTAATGTAGAACAATGCAAGGGGAAAATTAGGAACTGATTCCAAAATTTCCAACCGATTTCCAACTTCTAACATCTAAATCTAAATTATTATCAAACATAGAACTTAACGGTTTTATGTTTTTCCTAACGGATACCAAACTTCCGATGATTCACTGGCCATTTCCAATTTTCTTGGGTCCCTAGCCGACTGTTTGTCTTCTAAATCTTATCATTCTTAAACTTAACACTTTGCTGTCTAAGTTTTGTCCTAGTGCCAGATACCCAGTTCCCAATTACCAATGGTAGTAGTAGTACTACTACTACTGCTACTACTACTACTACTACTACTACTACTACTACTACTACTACTACTACTACTACTACTACTACTACTACTACTACTACTACTACTACTACTACTACTACTATTACTACTACTACTACTAGGAATCAAGAGCACAACACTAAAGAGTACATCTACTCAGTTGCTAAGGACCTAACAGTAGATTCACGTGCGCAAGAAATAGGAATAATATGATAATAAATAAACTNCTACTACTACTACTACTACTACTACTACTACTACTACTACTACTACTACTACTACTACTACTACTACTACTACTACTACTACTACTACTACTACTACTACTGCTACTACTATCGCTGCTACCGCTGCTGCTGCTGCTGCCGCTGCTATTACCCTGGCCATGTTCTACTTTTCTGGGTTCTTAGCCGAATGTTTTCATCTTAATCCTATTATTCTTAAACATTACACTTCACTGTTTTATGTCTTTCCTACCAGATAACATAATTCCGGAAATTTCCCCACCGATTTCTGACTTTGCTAAATCCCCAGAGTCCTTGACACACTGTTGTTATTGTTCAGGAAACGGAAGTCTGAAACAGGTAACGGTTGTGTAACCGGGTTCACTGGGCATGCGCATAGAATGATGAACGGATCTGACGCAAGAGTGTAAACACGGGAGAATTAACTAGTTCGTGATGTGGTGTGGACGGTGGAGGCTGCGTGGGCGTTTTATGGTTTTCCCTTTGGGGGGGGGGGGGGGGGGGGGGGGGGGGGAAGAGAGGGATAAACAGAGAGATAGAAACAGAGAGACAGAGATAGACCGAGGCAGGCATACAGAGACAAAGAGAGAGAGAGAGAGAAATAGACAGACAGACAGAGGCAGACAGGCAGACAGACTCGCATAAAGAGAAAGGGAGAGTGGGGTAAGGGAGAATGGGAGAGATGGAAACAAGACATGTGTGGATGAGAGATATATGTCTAATATACATGTCACTATACAGAGAGAGAGAGAGAGAGAGAGAGAGAGAGAGCGATGACACATATCCACACACACAGTTTTTATTCAGATTAGAAAAAATAAGAAATGAATAAAAGCAATGCAATAGACGATCGAGCGGAAGAATAAAGGACTGGCATTTTAAGCCAGTTATTGCATTGACAGATTTGACAGCAACAACAAGGAGAGATGGAGGAGATATAACAGTTCATCAAAATTGCTCAGAATTGATACGTTTGATCTAGGCACCGTCTCGAAATTATGGAAATAATTATACCCTTTGTTCAACTCGGCGACATTTTCTACTCTTTTGATTCTCATAGCTGATAGCTTCAAGCTCTCTAATGATACTTCGCAAGCTGACATCAAAAAGGTTCCATTTAAACTTTTCGAGCTTTTGAGAAAAACGCAATCAAAAATTTGATTATAACGGTTTTTATGACTAGAACATTAGTTCTAATGTTTGTTTTATTGATTTTTCATAACCGCGCTGTGCGATTTTTTGTTTGGAGGATTGTTCTGTGTTGTTCGAAATTTTTACAACCGGGCTGCAAATTTCTACGATTTTTCCTTTTTGTTTAATGATTTTTTCGTTATGGATAGAACCTTATCGTGTTGTTGTCTCTAATTTGACTAAAATGACGACAGAAACTTTTTAGTATCATCTTACAAATTATTTTTTCTCCCAAGTTTCTATTCAAACTGACGAATCCTTATCTTTAATATTGGCACCGTTTCCAACAACTGCTCAACCAGTGCGTAATCGGTAATTTCCGTAGCCATTGCAATTTAAAAGAGTGCGCAAGTCAAAAGCCCGATTGAATTCATAATGCGGAGAGACAGACAGACAGACAGACAGACAGACAAACACAGATTTTCTGGTAGATTGCACTGTGTGGGCGGAGAGAGAGAGAAAAGTTTGGCAAAAGGCAGAAAGGTACAAAGGTACAGCCGCTATAAATAATCATCTTTGATTGTTTTTTGGCTTAGCGTTTAATAATATATTGTAGATAGGTCCCCCGACGCAAAAGGTCCCGAGTTTGAATCCTGGCTGTTGCGTTCCCTACTGGTTGGGTCGGTGTCAGTATAATGTGACCGGCTGAGACCGGAGTCATGGTATCCCCGCCCTGTCTCGTGTGTGGCAGCACATATAATTGTCAGACGTCTGTCTTGGGGCCCGTCTACAATATAACCTATATAGGGCTGATGTTGGACGTTAAAACCAAACCAAACCAAACCAAGACTAACGTCTCACAATTTAAGGTGCTGTGACTCAGAGAGAGAGAGAGAGAGAGAGAGAGAGAGAGAGAGAGAGAGAGTGTGTGTGTGTGTGAGGATACCGTGGCTTCTGTCGATCTCATTATATTTGCACTGACCGACTGAGACAGGAGTCATGGTATCCCCGCCCTGTCTCGTGTGTGGCAGCATATTAAACTGTCAGACGTCTGTCTTGGGGTCCGTCCAAATATAGCCTATATAGTTCTGCTGCTGGACGTTAAACCAACCCAACCAACCAACCATTCAAATGATAACCAGTGTTAGGATATTAATAAATCAATATAAAAGCTTGCAACAAACATCATTCAAAATGATAACCATTGTGAGGATATCAACAAATCAATATAAAAGCTTGCAATAAACATCATTCAAAATGATAACCAGTGTTAGGATATTAACAAATCAATATAAAAGCTTGCAATAAACATTCATTAAAAATGATGAGAAACGACTTGCTTTGCGTTAAAACTAGAATTCAGCTCGGCCATTTAGGAACCAAGGTGAGTTTGTCTCTAGGGAATTTTTAAGGCTTGCAATCACCGTCCTTAAGGATGACGTCATAGAGATTCTTTTTTATTATGATTTCATTGATGTGAATGAATGACGGTAAGAAAAACGAGTTTAACGTGTAACGCGCTAAGACTAAAAGGTCAACAAATCGAAAATCAGAGCAGAGAAATTTGTCAGAAAACGAATTGAACGAAAGAAATTCCAGCTTTGTTAGAATCAAGGCTTGTCTGCAATGATTTCTTAAGGCGGGCATTTGACCTTTCGAATTTTGTGTGTGTGAGAGAGGGAGAGGGGGAGACAGAGAGAGATACAGGGAGAGAGGGGGAGAGAGAGAGATAGATAGATAGATAGATAGATAGATAGATAGATAGATAGATAGATAGATAGATAGATAGATAGATAGATAGATAGATAGATAGATAGATAGATAGATAGATAGATAGATAGATAGATAGATAGATAGATAGATAGATAGAAAGATAGACAGAT